>PVJO010005480.1:0-50509 GCA_004026905.1 Hystrix cristata
TCCTGGGCTAGAGTGGGCCCCTGGGACCCTGCTTGATTTCTAGGCCTGGTTGGGACCTGGGCACAGAGAGTGAGCTGGCTGCTTCTCAGCGCCCTTAACTGGGGGAGGGGGGCTGGTGCCTTGGCCCAAGACTGGGGTCGAGGTGGGCACACTGGAGGGAAGGGCCACGGGCTTGTCCTGAGTGGGACCTGGATGCCAGGGCCACCAGCCTGGCTGTGCCACCCTCTAAGCCCCTGCCCCCAACACGCCTTGGGTGGCAGCACCTAAGAGGGTGGGTGGCCCAGTGGGGCTGGTGACAAGAACTCATCAGCGTGGTCCCCACTCCCAGCATAGACTGTGAAGCAACCCGCCCTGTGTCACCTGTGCAGTGGGGTTAGAAGCCTGGCTCTGGCCTCTGCTCCTTCCCTGCCCACCCGGCCACTTCCCTCCACCTTGTGTCCTCAGCGGGGAGCCGGGCCCTGAGCCAAGATGTGGATAGACCCACAGTGCAGAGAGGTCGATGGAGTCACTCTGGGCCTCGCAAGGCGGAAGGAGCCAGGCTGGGCTCCCTCAGGGCTGTGGGACCAGAGTCCAGCAGGTTGTCTGACACCTCTGTCCCAGTGGGCACAGGGCTTGAGGGGGTCACAGCAGTCCCCGCTGACCCCACAGCAAGAGAGAAATGGTTCCCCCTCCTGCGATATATCTTTATTTACTTTGGTTTTTTGAAATAGGATCTTGCTATGTAGCTCAAACTGGCTTTTGAATTTGCTGGAATCTTCCTCTCCCTGGTGCTAAGGTTACAGGCAAGCACCACCACACCATATATATTTTTTTCTTCTCTGTGCATCAACTAGTTTAATTTTCACAACTCTGTTACTTTTTCCTCATCTCAGGAAACACTGAGGAAGGAAAGAGGTTTTGATGAGATGCCCAAAATCACACAGCTAACAAGTGGCAGGACCGGGACTTGAACACCTGAGCTAGGGAACAGTCCGGCCTGATCTCCTGTTTTACTGCATGTGTGGCCAGACAGACACCCTGCCCCCATCTAGGGGTGTTGGGAATCCCAAGGGCAGCTGACCTGCATCCCTGGGTGCCTTTTTTGATTTTTTTTTTTTTTTGGTCTTTTGAGACTGGGTCTTGTTACGTAGTCCAGGCTGGCCTCCAACTGGCAGCGATCCTCCTGCCTCAGCCTCCCAAGTGCTGGGGTGACAGGCAGGCACCACCACGCCGGCCTTGGGTTTCTTTGGAACCTGCAAGTGCAGGGAGAACACTGCCCCCACCCCCGCGTGGGTCCACGTGTCGCTGGGCGGAGCGGCCATCCAGGAAGACCCGTCCCCCTCCGCAGTCCTGACCTTGCACTCCAGGCTGCCTTCGATCCCGCATCCCTGCCTCCAGCCCACCCCGGGAGAACAGCAGGGTCGGGTCGGCATCTCGGTTAGCATCTGTCAGCGGGACCACCCTCCGCCGGAGGGGGAGGAGCTGGGCCAGCCACGACCCAGACCCCACAGTGGCTTGGGGGCTCCCCAGGGCACCCGACACGCTTGCCCTCCAGAACTAGGGCACCCCGGACCCCGCCTTCTGGGCCTGGGTCTGGGCCTGGGCTGGGGCTTTCAGGTGGCCCTGGGCCGCCGGCCACCGGGAGAGACCCGAGCAGCGGCCCAGGGTCCCCCCAGCCCGGTTTCGGGGAGAAGGGGCTGTCGGGGGCTGGGGAGCAGGCGCGGGGCGGACTGGCGGCTCTCCGAGCCTCTCCTGCAGCCCCCGGGGCCGGGCCGGGCAGGAGGAGGGGGCCGAGCAGCTGCTGGCGATTTATTACGCAGTCACGGAAAAATTGGTTTATAAATTAACAGCTGTTTTAACTTTAGGGCTTCTTCTTCAGGGAATGGAAGCAGCCGACTGGACCGGGCTCGGAGTGCGTGCAGGGCTGGTGCGGGGAGCGGGCGGCGGCGAGCCCGGCAGCTGGCATCTTCGGGGCGGCCCCAGCTGGCACCCCGGGGGGCGCCAGGCAGTGGCCGGAGCAGGGGCCTCCAGGTGCCGGGCCCGGGCCGCCCGCCGGCGCTCCGCGCAGCGTCCGCGCGGGGGCGCCAGAGAACGCGGGCGCGACTGTGCTCGCTTCCGCCGCCAGAGGGCAGCCGGGGCGCGCGGAACTCTGCAGCCGCCAGCCGGGCTGGGAGAAGCCGGCTCCTGGGCTCCCTCGTCCTCCTCGCGTCCAGGCTGAAGGCCAGACAGACAGCACTGAAGATCGCGTGGTGGCGCGTGGTGGCGGGCGTGGGGGCGCAGGCGTGTGATCCCGCCACTCAGGGGGACGAGGCAGGAGGATCAGCACGAGCTGGAGGCCAGCCTGGGGTGCACAGTAAGTTCAAGGCCAGCCTGAACTACAGAGCGAGACCCTATTTTACACACACACACACACACACCCCAAAAAGCCGAAACGAAACAAAGCAAAACAGAAGAACTACTGAAAGTGAAATGAGATAATGCATATCAAGGGACCAAGCCTGGGGCCCAGCACAGAGTACGTGTCACTTGCCATCCTTCCTGTGACTTCGGCGTTCATCTGCTCATTCATTCCTCAGTCTGTGCTCTCTAAGGCACGCAGTGCCCACTGTATGCTGGGTACCACATAAAGATAGATGGTGGGGACGTGGGCGTGGTGATGCACACTTGTAATCCCAGTACTCCGGGAGGCTGAGGTAGGAGGCTCTAAAGTTTGAGCCCAGCTTGGGCAATTTAGCGATTTAGTGACACCCTGTCTCAAAAGGATGGCCTGAGTTCAATCCCTAGGACCTCTAAAAACATTTAAAAATATGGTGGGAGGGCCTCATCGCAACACCACATGCTTCGAAACAGTGCTGCGAGTTCTAACCCACCGGATTGATTTGGGTGGGAAAACGATGTTTCCGGGTGCTGGAGCCCTTCTGTACAGGGTGGTGCTCGCATGCTATGCAAAAACTCATTAAAATGTATTCTTCAAAGTGGTGCTTTTTTTTGTACATAAACTCTAACTGAAAGAAGTGGCTTTTTTTTTCTTGTTTTGTTTTGTTGAAACATAGTAGTCTTGCTATGCTGATTTTCATCTTCCCGACTCAGCCTCCTGCAAAGCCGGGGTTACAGGTGTGTTCCACTGCCCCCTGGTTTCCATAAAGTCGATTATTTATTTATTTATTTTGTTTTGTTGTTTGGTTTTTTGAGACAAGATGTAGCTCAGGCTGGCCTTGAATTCACTGTGTAGCCCATGCTGGCCTCAAACCCATGGCGATCCTCCTGCCTCAGCCTCCTTGAAGCAGGGATGATAAGCATGTGTCACCGGCCCAGGGATAAAATCGATTTTTAAAGAAGCAGGTAAGCACCCAATATGGAACGAACAAATGTGTTATTAAATGTCTCAGATGACTGCCCACCTGTCTAGTGCCACCATCGGCCTGCTGAGGGTCTCTGGGTGTCCCCCGAGATAGGCCCTACGGATTCCTGTCCCTTGGGCTCTCCCCCAAGTCCCCACCTCCCCTAGAGACAGGGAGAGACGCCCCGTGCCCAGCCCTCACCCAAACAGCTTCCCAGTACTTCCAGGGCCTCCCTTCCAGCTGCCGCGTGCCAGCCCTGCCAGCTCAGCGCGCCAAGGTCACCAGTGCGATGCCCAATTGCATACCCCAGGTGCCAGCCACGCAGCGCCAAACTCTGGCCGATTCCGCCACCTGCTGGTCCTTTGCAGAACTGCAGCCCTACCCAGCAGGGAGACGGAAACTTGGAAGGTGGCAGGAGTCTTGAGCTGGGCTGGGGCGGTTCATCCCTTGGACCCCTCGCCGTGCAAGGTGGGCTTCGGAACACAAGGGAAGGGAGGTGCAGGGAAGCTAAGAGATGCGTCCCCGTTCACACAGTAAACTGCAGACCTGAGGTCCTCCCAAGGCTGTCAGCATCCACTGTTTATTTCTTTTTCTTGAGACAGGGTCTCCCCATGTAGTCCAGGCTGGCCTTGAACTTACTGTTAGCCGTCGAACTTGCGGCAATCCTCCTGCCTCAGCCTCCCGAGGGCTGGGTTCACAGGTGTGCACCACCGAACCTGGCTTTCCAGTTTAAATCCTGTCCAAGTGACATCTTGCTTGAGGAGAAGGCGGAAATGCTCGCGACTGCCCCTCTCTGCTGTTCCCCGGAGGGCTGAGATCTCAGTGGCTTCTTAAAGGCGCCTTCCAGGCAAGGAGAGGGTCGTGTCCCCCACATGCCAGGCTCTGGGCAGGCACAGAGGAAGGCTGGGAAGGGAGAGGTTGGGATGAACACCCCTCAAAATGGTGTGCCCAGGGCTGAGGTGTGGCTCAGCCAGAGCCCCGGCCCGGCATGTGCACGGCCTGGGCTCATCTCAACACAGAAAGAAGGAAAGAAAGACTGGAAGAAAGAAAGAGAAAGAGTGACTTAGAGCTGGGACTGCCCACACCATCACAGACACCCCGCCATACACTTTGTCAGTCCGAGCAAGGAAACCCACAGCTCACTCAGAGTTAAGTCAAACAAGGTCTCGGATCTGTTCTGTGGACCTAACCGCCCCGTGCTTCTAACTCAAGAATAATAACCCGAGAGTGGCATGTTATTTTGCATCTCATTTGCATGCGATTAATTCCAAGCAAAGTGACTGAGGTCACCCTGGCCCCCATGCTTCTGGGCCCCCACCCCAAATGGCCTCCCCGCCCCCAGCCCCTGCCCACCCTGCGAGGCT
Organism: Hystrix cristata; assembly: GCA_004026905.1. Taxonomy (NCBI): domain Eukaryota; kingdom Metazoa; phylum Chordata; class Mammalia; order Rodentia; family Hystricidae; genus Hystrix; species Hystrix cristata. The sequence continues at coordinate 4,685 of PVJO010005480.1, forward strand.
CCCAGAGGCGCCACCGTCCTCCTCCAGCACCCACCCAGCCCCCGCGCCCAGCCACCCACTGGAAAAAACTTTTCCCCAAGTTCTGGAGAAGTCGCGTAGGATCCAGGAGAGAAAAATCAAAGTAATAAAACCTCATTTAATTCCTAACGGAGGGCAGAGCTGCTAGCTGCAATTATCTTAATGCCGTGCTATTTTTACTCTCTCCATCTCTGTCTCCTGCCTCTGCCGTGAGCCTTTCCCTTCTCTCTGCTTCCCTTTGTCTCCCCATTGCTCACATGGCTCTCTGGCTCACTTTGCTTTCTTCTACCCCCGCCTCCCAGCCTGGGCTCCGGAAACATCTCCTGACTCGGGGTCCTCTGGAATACATCCTTCATAAACAAGCCCTAGGCAGGTGTGGTGGCTCAGCCTGTAACCCCAGCACTCAGAGACTCGGAGGCTGGGCTGAGGCAGGAGGATCGCCTGGAGTTCAAGGCCAGCCTGGGCTGCGTAGTGAGATCCTGTGTCAAAAAATGAAACAAAATGAATAATAAACAAGCCCCGCCGCTCAACTGGGGCCTGACAGCGTGTTCCCCGAGACCTCTTCAGCTCCACCAGGCACCAAGGTAGAACTAAAGGTCATGTCCTCCGTCCTCATCTTCTGTCCCCTTTATCCCACCCTGTGATCCTTCCATACCCCCCAGCCCCGGAAGCTAAGACCCCCTCCCCCCACCTCTGCCCATGCCTTTCCTGGCCTCTGCCACTCCCCACCACACCGCAGGGGGAGGAGGGCTTCTGGGCTAGCCAGGGGCTGCCAGAGATGCCCACAGTTCGGGGCCAGCAGCCTGGCATCCGGCTATTTCCCGGACAAGTATAAAGTGAACAAACACACAGGGACTGGAGCCAGGCCTGGGGTTGGAGGAGGTGGCGCTAAACTGGCGAGAGCAAAACTGTGCCCTCCTGCCACCTCTTCCCTCACCCTGAAGTGGGCACTGAGTTGGGGTTGGGCAGAGTCCTCTGGCCTCTCGCTGGGCCAAGGTGCCAGCGTGCTGGGGTCGGAGAGGAGAAGTTGCTGGTGGAGTCAGGGGCAGGGAGGGCTCCTGGCTGTGCCAGGCCTGCAAGAGACCCGGAGAGGAGTTGGCCACACTAGCAGGGCCTGGGAGGACACACACGTGTGTCCACGCATGTCCATGCGCAAAACTTCTGGGCACTATGGAGAGGCTGTGAGAAGCCCCGGCCTGGACAGATGAAGGAGGACCCGCAGCCCCCCGGGGACTCCCTTTTCCTCTCCAGATGCCCACAGGCACCGCTGTCGGGGCAAGGATGGCACCTGGGAGTGGCGCACACACCTCTCTCCCCGCTCTTCCACGTGACGGCACGTGTCCCGCAAGGCAGCCCCAGGGGACTTGTGTGGCAGGGGACACCGTGGCGGAGACACTGTCCCTGTCCCCCCACCCGGACTGCGCGCTCAGTCGTGGCCTGGCTGTGGACCGGTGGCCCCACCCTGCGAGCTGGCACCGCCTGCGTCACCTTGGCAGCCTTGACGTCCTCCCACGCCCCCGCCGCCCCCGCACACACGCAGGCCTCCCACGCGCTGCCACTCACGCGCGTCTCTGACACGCACAGCTCACACCACCCGACGCCCCACGGCCCCCACTCCAGGCCCCTGCACCGCTCCCTGCCATGGTGACTGACGCGTGTCCTCCCACGCGCCCCTCGTCCACGCTGCTGGCTTTCTGGGACACCCCCATTCCCAGCGCTGACATGTGCCACTCCCGCGGGCCTCTGTGAAACTCTGAGACCTGAGACCGGGCCACCAAGTGGTTAAGGCCATCGTCCCCGCTGCCCGCGTCCTCTCCTCCCTGGCGGCTGGACGCCATCAATAATGCCGCGTGGGTCTGGGGGGTCCGCGGGGGCCCCCCACTCCACCCCGGCCCCGCCCCCTCCTCCCGGCCCCGCCCCCTCCTCCCCCCGCCCCCAGGAGGGGGCGCGTTGCTCGAAGCTCATTGGCCGCCGGCCCCGGCCCGCCCCCTGCGCGCGGGCACCCCCCGGGGAGGGCGGGGACGGGCTGGCACCCGGGTTGAGCCCCGCGGGAGCGACCGGGACAGGGGCTGGGACGCGGGTCAGGGCAGGGCCGGGAGGAGACCCCGGGACCCGCGAGCAGGGCAGAGGGCGAGCCGGGCGGGAGCGCGGAGCCGGGCCGGAGCGCGGGCGAGCCCCGCAGGGGGCGCGGCGAGCCCGGGGAGCAGCGAGCCCCGCCGAGCCCCGCGCGCTGGTGCCGCCTGGGCCGGGCGCGGGAACCGCTCGGCTCCTCCTGCTCCCGCCCCGCTCCCTCCTCCTCCTCGTCGTCCGAGCCCCCCGACCCCCTGGCCGCCCGGCGGCTGGAACAGCGCGCGGGCGCCGAGCGGGGACGCAGCCCGAGAGCTCGGGGCGCGACCGCCATGGACCCCAAGGACCGCAAGAAGATCCAGTTCTCGGTGCCCGCGCCCCCCAGCCAGCTCGACCCCCGCCAGGTGGAGATGGTAAGGGGCCGCGCCGCGCCGGAAGGGCCCCCACGAGCCCGGGACTCTGCGGGGCGCACCCCGGGGTGGGGGCGCGGCGCTGGGGTCCCCGCCAGCCGCGCCGCGCCAAGTTCGCCGGACACTCGCGCAACTTTTCCCGGAATCTGGGCCGATCCCGGGCCGGAATTTGGCCGAGAGCGTCGGGCAGCTGGCCCGGGGACCGTCCTTTCTGGGGGCACCCTCCTTTCGCCCCGCACGGTCCGCTCTGCTCGTCCTCTTCCCGGGCTCCCACGGGGACCTCCGCCACGGTGCCGGCTCCAGAGCTGGTCACATGTCAGAAACAGACCATCACAACTGACCCGCTTACTCTGGAGGAGCTGGAGGCTGTCACCTCCGCCGCCCCTGTGCCCTGCTCGGCCTGCTCGCCCCCAGTCCCACCCTGCATGCCCAGCTAGACCTTGCTCTGACTGCTCTCAGGCCCTAGAGCTCGAACCCCAGGAGGGGAGGTGGCCGGCCAGGCCACAGCCTAGTGGGGGGCACTTGTTGCTGGGGACACGGGGAGGTTGGGGCCAAGTCGCCTTGGGAGGGGTGGGCAGCGTTGGGTCTGGAGGGCAGTGGGGGAGAATTGGCAGGGGGAGGTGACAATTTCAACATAACTCACTGGTTCCTTGCGCATTTCCCTGGAGCTCAGAGGGGACCTAATTAAGCTACAGTTGATCTGGTTGCTTGTACCTCCCGTCCAGCTTGGCTCTCTAGTAAGCAGGGCAACTTCTCCTTGCTCAGGGCACCCGGTGGAGAGTTGCCCAGCCCAAGCCAGGCTTCCTGAGGGGCCCTCACCCCACCTCTGAGACACCCCAGACCCCAGAGTGCCCCAGGGTGGGGCTGCAGGTGCCCACTGTGCCCTGCTTGGTCTCTCTCCGCAGCTGGATCCAGCTTCTCTGAAGCCCTTGAGCTGATCTTAGGTGGGCAGGCCGTGTCTCGGGGGGGGGGGTCCAGACTGGAGAGAGGAAGGGCCTCTGGGGCAGGAGATGGCAAGGGCGATGTCGATTCTGGAGTGGCCGTGGAGGGGGACAGAGCCAGGCTGGGAACCAGGCAAATGGGGTTGTGCTAGTCCTTGGACTTGTGTGCTGTGTGAGGTGCTGTGTGACTTTGAGCACATCACTGAACCTCTCTGAACCTGGAGTTTTCATCTGTGTATGAGGGGCTGAGAGAGCTACAGAGTTCCTTCCGCTCTGGGAGTCTTTGATTCAAAGGCTCCCTGGGGACTCCAAAGCACTTCTCCCTGCTGTCTGGGGGTGGGGTGGGTGGACCTGGGGTGTCCATCCGGCAGGTGTCTATCCTGCCCCCTCCATCTCCTCAGATCCGGCGCCGGAGGCCAACCCCTGCCATGCTGTTCCGGCTCTCTGAGCACTCCTCGCCAGGTAGGCCCCTCACTGGCCCCCAGACCCTTCCACAGCATGGTGCAGAGCTAAAGACTGGGACTGGGTCGGCTGTGGGAGCCAGCACTGCTGGGGTCATTCCTTGAATGGCGCCCACAGCACCAGGAGGGAACGGCACACTTTCCTCCCAGGAGGCTGAGATTTGGGTTCTTTCTCTCCCTTCTTTCTCTGCATCCGTTGGTGCCATGTGCTTGGTGGCGTCCCCAGAGGAGGAGGCCTCTCCCCACCAGGTGAGTCTCCTGGGCCAGCTGGAGGAGGGATGCCTGTGCCTTGGGGGCGCAGGGGATGGGCCTGTACTCTGGGAGGGCACATTAGCATATCAGTGGCACCTCTGAGAGGGCCAGGCCACCAGCAGATCCTCCTCCTCTGCTCCCAGCCAGTGACATCTGGGACCTAGAGTCCCACCCAGGCCAGGCCAGGGCTCATTGGGACCATCTGGATACCACGGTGGGGAGGGGTCTGTTGGCACAGGCTGGAGCAGTTGTCTGCCTTGTTGCTGCCGGAGTGGGATGGCATGGAGGGAGAGGAGGGGCAGGGCCTGGGGAGCCCCTGAATCTACTTTTCCCTACAGAGAGCCTCAGGAGAGGGGCACCACCTCAAGTCCAAGAGACCCAACCCCTGTGCCTATACACCACCCTCGCTGAAAGGTACCACCGCCACCATGTGCCCGCTGTCCCCTGGGACAGGGCTACGCTGCGGGCGGGAGGGTGCTTCTGACTTGGCAGCCAGTGTTGTCCGAGTCCCGCCTGCACAACGCAAGGCGCCCAGTGGCTGAAAGGGCAGCTGGAGCCTTGCAGCAGGCTGTGGGGGAAAGGAGAGGGATGGGTGGCCCCACGTGACAACAGGCACTGCCTGGTCTGCACCTCCTCTGGGTCAGCCTGGGGCAGAAGCCCATTCAGGGCACCTTCTCCCCTGATCCCCGTTTGTCACAGAACTCTTCCCTTTCCTGCTCTTCCTCTCTGTAGTAAAAAGCAAATCTGACTGTGTGCCAGGCCACACTGGCAGGCACTGGGGGCTGGGGCTCAGTGGCACAGCACCCGCCTAGCATGTATGAGGCCCTGCGTTCAATTCCCAGCACTGGAACAAAAAAAGCCAAATATTTGGAGATTTACTCCCTATCCATGCCCTCTTCAGCCCTTGGGCTCCGACATCAGGGAGAGTTCACTAGGCACAGAGTGGGGTGTAGAATTGGGTTTGAGGGATCAGAGGCAGCCAGGGGCAGAGGGTGACCTAGGGGTTTCAGGGCCACCAGGCTTGGTCTCCAGCCAGGGAACTATGAGAGCCGCACCTGAAGGAGAAGGGGTGCCAATTGGTGGAGCGAAGGGCCCCCCAGGCTGTGCCCAGAGCTCTGTGGGAGGGTATAGAGACTCCCAGCACCAGCCAAGGTCACCAGGAGCACCTGCCGCTGCCTGCCAGCTGGGCACAAAAAGAGGAGCCCCTCCCCCCCAGGACAGGGACACAGAGGGACAGAGCTGCAGGAAGTGGGTATCATGGAAGGCATGGGGGCCCCAGAGCAGGCCTGAGAGGTGATATCTCAGGAATGTAAAAATCCTGTTCCTCCGCTCTAGTCTAGGAGGATAAAAGGGGCAAAAAACTGTCCCATGGGGTTTTTTTGAGGGGTGCTGGGAATCAAACACTGTACGTACTAAGCATGTGCTGACACCTGATGTGGGTGTGGGCAAGTGGGCTGGGGTAAGCAGGTTGGGGAGCGGCAAGGAAAAGAATGGGATTAGGAGAAGGATGGCATCTACAGCTGTGCTGGGCCTTGGGGCTCTTAAAAGAGGGACTTAAAAAAAACCAGATGGGTTGGGGATTTAGCTCAGTGGTAGAGCACTTGTGTAGTAAGCACAAGGCGCTGAGTTCGAGCCCCAGCATCACCCCATGAAGATTGTTCAACCTGTCTCCCCCCAAAAAAAACAGAGACTTAGCCAGGCATGGTGGGACATACCTGTAATCTCAGCACTTGGGAGGCTGAGGCAGGAGGACCTCCATGAGTCTGAGGCCAGCCTGCACTACATAGCAAGACCCTGTCTCAAAAAACCAAAAAGAAAGAAATAAAAAAGGGACTTGGGTTAGGGGGAGTTCAGGGTCTCAGAAATGAAGACGCTAGAGGAGACAGCTGGGAAAGGAAAGGTGTAGACCCCACAGGCCAGCGAGGCACGTGGAGGCGCCCGGGCAAGCACATCTATTGTCACTGCGGCTCACAGCTGCTGTCCTCCCCCATGTAGGCCCCCAGCTGCCGCCTCTTCTCCCCGACCTGCAGGGGCACCTCAGCGGAGGGCGCTGCGTGGCAGCTCTGGCCCTTTCTGCAGGACTCAAGGACCCTCGCAGGAGGGTGAACAACACTAAGTCTTCACTTGGGGAGGAAGGGAGTGGCAAGGTCATAGCATTACTCTTGGCTCAAGGTGAAGCTCTGCCGAGTCCCCAAGGCGAGGGCAGGGCGATTTATCGCACTTTTATTACCCGGGTAGCCTGCCCAGAGCAGCAGACGGTGCGGGCACACACAATGCGCCCTCTGTGTCTGTCCCCGAGTTGGCAGGAGTGTGAGGCCCTGCCACTGGCCCGGAGGTTTCCAGGCTGGATCGCCCCTGGCTGGGGGTGTGTGTGCTGGGGAACCCAGAACTGCCGACCCCACCCGCTGGGCAGCATCTGGTCCAGGACTATGAATTCAGTGTCCGAGTGCCCTCAGACCCCATCCGCCTCTCCCCGCCTCACCACCAACTCTGTCCCTGACCCCTGCCATTCCTCCCAGCCCCAGCCCCTTCCTCTCCACCTCTGCTCCAGCCCATCTCTGAGAAATGGCCCACACTGTTCCTTCCTGGGTGCTCCCTGAGCAGGTCCTGGTGGCGGGGGTGCCGGCAGGTTTCTAGGTCACCGCAGAGGGAGCTGGGAGCTTGGGGATGTGGGTCAAGGTGTTGGGGGGCCGCACCGGAGCAGGTCACTTCCCCAAGCACAGACTTCCCTGGCTGTGATGATTGTGTCCTCAGTCCCAGAATTGATCCCACCCTTGGAACCTGCAGCAGGGCATGTAGATGGGCATGTAAGACTGAGTGGCACTGTGGGGGTGGTCACAGCATGGTGGGGACAGGGTCCGAGAGAGCAGTGAGCCCTAAGCAGGCGGAACCACCCCCCCAGGAAGGGGAGGGCAAATCCCCAGGCCCAGCCTGCAGCAAGGCGCCTTTTGCCCGTGGTTGAGCTGGTCCGCGTGGCCTGCAGTCCTGGATACTTGGCAAAGCGAGCCCCCAGTCAGGGCACGTTAAGCTGCTGCTGCGCCCGTCTGGTCTTGTCCAGCCTGGCACCCTGTGGTGAGGGGCACTTCCTGGTGCCAGTCTCTGTGGGGCCGGTGTCTCGGGACAGCTTAAAACCAAACATGATGCAATCTACCCCCTGTCGTTGCTCCTGCCCCCAGCGGCCTGGCCTGTGGCCTTTGGCCTTGAACTTGGGCCCCAGACCCTGGGGAGGGACCCTCTGCTGCCTGGGCCCTGCCAACCCTCCCCTCCCTGGGGCCCTGTCAGCTGTGCAGCGCATCGCCGAGTCCCACCTGCAGACCATCAGCAACCTGAGTGAGAACCAGGCCTCGGAGGAGGAGGACGAGCTGGGGGAGCTGCGGGAGCTGGGTTACCCGAGAGAGGACGACGAGGAGGAAGAGGAAGAGGAGGAGGATGAGGAGGAGGAGGAGGAAGACAGCCAGGCCGAGGTCCTGAAGGGCATCAGGGGCTCTGGTAAGCTAAAGGGACCATGACACGTGACCATGAGTGACCTGCAAGACCCGTCCCTGCAGCAACAGCACAGAGGCCGCCGCATCCCCGTCCCACAGGACCCTCGCTGTCACCTCATCTGAGTCTTGGCTTCCTCCTGATCAGGTTTTCCCTGAGAACTCCCCTCCTTCCTGAGAATTGAAGCAAGGGCACATGAGGTTTGAGGCTAGAGGCAAAAAAGGACTTCTAAACCAGGCACTGTGGTGCACACATGTATTCCTAGCACTCAGGAGACTGAGGCAGAAGGATCCAGTGAGGTAGCCTGAGCAAGGAGATTCAGGGAGAGAGGACAGAGGGAGCCCAGCACCCCCACTGCCTCCATTTCTGAGCCCAGGATGTGGTCTCCTTGGAGCCAATTTGCCCACTCCAGAACCCTGCGACTTTTTGTTTCTCCTTCCTAGGATGGGGTGGGAGGGTGCCCTCTAGTGCCCACAGGGAGAATCTAGGATTTAGAACCGCGGACCTCTGCTGCCTGAGGTCGGAAGGGGTTGGGGAGGGGACCAGGATCTACAGAGAAGGCCTCAGGACCAGGGGGCCTGAGTCCAAACACTTCCAGGAGGGCCCCAAGCCGGGAGAGTTTCTGGGCCGGAAGAGCTCACCCCTCCCAGGGCCATGTCTGCAAGCCTGGCCAAGAGAGGCTGTGCTGCATCTAACCCTCCTGGCACAGGGTGAACTTTTGTCTCATTATTTATGGGAATAATGAGACAGTTGATCACCTCCCCATATACACTTGAGTTTCTTTTGTTGTTGTTGTTGTTGTTTGTTTTTTGGTGCTGGGGATCGAACTCAGGGCCTTGTACTTGCTGGGCAAGCACTCTAACCACTGAGCTAAATCCCCAGACCCCATATGCACCTGAAACATTCAGCCCTTGCACCCTAACAGATGGCTTGGGCCTGCATCTGAGGGCTGGAAGACCTCAGAACAGGTAGAGAGGAGGAGAGAGAAGCCTGTCACCTCCCGACAAGCAGAACACTGGGTCACATGACAAGATTACCAAGGAAGCTGGGGATCGTGGCCCACACCTGTGATCCCAGCTCTCAGGAGGCTGAGGCAGGAAGATAGCTGTCAGTTGGAGGCCAGCCTGGGCTACACAGCGAGACCATCTCACAAAACAAACCACTATGCCATGATGCCTCCAAAGGTTTCACCTTACTCAGCCACCAGAGGCTTAGCTCTTGCTCTTGAACAGCTAGACAGACACCCACAGCCTGTGTTTTTATTCCTTCTTCCCATCCGCAGCTGGGCAAAAGGTAACCTGTGGCCAGGGTCTGGAGGGGCCCTGGGAGCGCCCGCCCCCTCTGGATGAGCCCCAGAGAGATGGCAGCTCCGAGGACCAAGATGCAGCATTAACTGGTAAGGCTTGGAGCGCGGGATGGGGAGGCGGGGCCAGGACTTGGTGGCTGGACCAGGCCTGAGTCCCTCTCTACTTGCCTTGCAGAGTTGGGGGAGGAACCGCAGCGCTCTGGCCCCCCTGAGCCTGGCACATAAGCTCGAAGTTCTGCGTCTTCCAGGAGGAAGTGGAGGGGGCATCGCTGTTCCCCAGAAACCCACTCTGTCCCCACCCCATTTGGTACCCTTCCCCTCCCCTGCTAGGGCTGCGACTTCTAGAAGACTAAGGCTGGTCTGTGTTTGCTTCTTTGCCCACCTTTGCCTGATGCCCCAGAGTCCCCGATGCCCACCCCTGCCAGTCATTCCTCCGTTCACCCGGTGGGAGGTGGGGTGGGAGGGAGCCCACGTTGGAAAATTCCGGAAGCAGAAACAAACTGCTTTCTACAGTTCTACTCCCCAGATCCTCTCCCCTGGGCACAGGAGACCCACAGGGCAGGACCCTAAGATCTGGGGAAAGGAATGGTGAGAACCTGCAGGTGCCCTTAGATCTTCTCCACCCTCTCTCCGGGGGACTCCAAGCCACCACCCCCGCACCAACTTCTACCAGCGCCCAAGACTCAGATCCTTCTCCGTAGCTTCGGCGTTTGGAAATCTCTGGATCGCCCCTTCTCCCGCTGCGTGCCTGGAAGAGATGGACTGGCAGGGGCTGCTTCGTTGCGTTTCGTTTGTGCTTCGATGCCGGGAATGCCGCCTAGTACACGTCCTGAAGAGGGGACGCGGCGGGGGCGCCAGGCTCTCCTGGTTCCCCAGCTGCTCTGTCCTCTTCCCCTTCTTCCCCGACTCCAGACCTGAATCTCTCCAGTGCTGTAATAAAATCTTTGTAAATAAGTGTGCGGAGACTCCTGTTTCAGGCGGGAGGAGAGGCGGGAGATGATGGGGTGTCCTGACACGCAAGGTTGGTGGTCATTCAAGCGTCGGGACCCGCTTACAGACCAACTTCAGCGCAGGCGCACTCCTTCTCGGGAGCCCGGGACCGGGCCGGGGCGGAGCTAAGGGCGGCCGGGACGGGCTCAGCCCTGCGTATTCCCCGCTCGCTCCGGGGGCGGGGCTACGGGCGGAAGTGGCTCCTCGAGGGGCGACCTTCTTCCGCTCCGCGGCGCTGCCGGCTCGGCGGAGCTGCGCCGCGGCTGGCCCGGAAGAGCTCGGGCCGCGGCCGGCGTGCGGCAGGTGGGTTCCACAGCCGTCCCGGGCCCGGAGGGTGGCAGGAGGGTGGCGGGAGGGCGACCTCTCGCCGCCGGAAGCCGCGTCCCCGCGCGGTGTCCCATCTCGGTGCGTCCGACCGTCCCACGGCCCCCGCGCTCCGGGTTCCGCCCCCTTCCTCTGCCGCGCGGCTCGGTCCGCGCTGCTCCGGGCGCGGGGCTGCGCTTCGGCGGCTGCGCGCCCGAGAGGACCCGGGAGGGCGTCGGGGACCGACGGGCAGAGGCCGGGGGCCGCATCTGGGTGTCAGGCAGGCTCAGGCTCTGAGGACCAGGAAGGAACCGCCGCACGTTCCGTTAGGTCTGCGTGTCTGTCATCCGCGGGCTCCCCGACTTCCTCCGGGGAGGGCCGCATAACTTTGTGATCTGAAGCGCCCTCCGCGCCGGCCGGAGTCCTGGAGGTGCGGAACCGTCGCCTCCCGACCGTCGTCCCGCCCGCTGACCGTAGTCGCAGCACCCTTACCCTCCCCTTGCCCGGCGCCGCCTGTGGGCTCGGACTCCGGGGTCGCGACTGTTCCCAGGGCCTCAGCCTTTCTGCGGTGAGGACCCCTCGCCGGGCTGCGCGGGCACGGCCGCCTCCTCGGAGCTCCCAGGCCTCAAGCTGAGCCGAGCCCCTGCAGATCCTTTCTTTCTCTGCATCGCCTTCCACTTCCTCTTCTCCCTCAGTTCCCACATCTCAGAGGTGACCTAGTAGACAGCTAACTTCCCAAACCTCTGCATCCTCCGTCTCCTCTGTGTCCACCCTTGTGGATGTGTTTGTCCTGGACAACTGCAATAGCTTGCTTGCTTGCTTTCTTTTTTTTTTTAGATAATTTCTCCTCACTGTGTAGCCCAGGCTGGCCTGGAACTCACGGCAGTCCTGCCTCAGCCTCCTGAGTGCTGGGATCACAGGCGTGTGCCACCACACCGGTTTTGCCAGCAGCTTCTAATCATGACTTCCTGCAACCCAGTCTGCATACTCTGACTCTTGCAGGCCTTTTAGAACACAAATCTGACTGTCACTTCCTTGTTTATAACTCTTTGACCACTTCCCATTGCCTGCTGAACAAGACTGAATCCCTAGCATGATTTACAGAGCTCTATAATCTGACCTCTTCCCTAGCAATTTCTCGTGTGTTCCTTGAGTCTGAGGACTGTGGCACCGTGGGGTGTGCTCTGCTCATTCCGTGCTGTCCATGCTCCCGTTCCGTGCACACAGCCGCCCTCTGTCTTCTCCCGTCTTCCGGGCTCCCTTCTGCTTGCTCCTCGGTGCCCTGATGAGGTTGCCTCCTCCCTGGGTCACTTCCCCCCCTCCAGGGCTGACTGCCTCTCTGTCCCCTCAACACCGTGCCCCTGATAGCATAGCTAGAAGACAGACTCCTGAATAGATTGCCTGGGTGTCCCCTCAACACCGTGCCCCTGATAGCATAGCTAGAAGACAGACTCCTGAATAGATTGCCTGGGTTCTCACATTGTTTTGCCACCTTGGTGAAATCAGTGTCTCAAATCTCCTCATTTGTAAAACAGAGATAGTACTGCGCCTGCCTCGTAGCATTGTTGTGAGGATTAAATGAAATATGTGTAGGGCTTGAACCTGCCAGGCACAACAGTGCTCAGTCAGTAAATGTGGGTTAGCATGACTTGCATTGGAACAATCTAAACAAGCTGGTGTGGTGGCCCATACCTGTAATCCAGCTCCTCTGGAAGCTGTGGCAGGAGGATTACAAATTTGATGCCTGGCTGGGCAACTTAATGAGAATGTGGCTCAAAATAAAATTTTGAAAAGGCTGGGATGCAGCTCAGTGGTAGAAATGTATGAGGTTCAATCCTCAGGACTGTCCAGAAAAACCAAAAAGCTCATTGACTGGTTATGATTTTTAATTTCATAAGCTGCTTGAGGACAGTTGATATGACTCACTGCTTGTTCTGTCCCAGGGCCATAAAGCCTGGCTCTTTGTCAGTAAGTAAAATGCTGGGTTGGAGGGCACAGGGAAGGGGGCAGGATCTGAACTTATTGAGGATTCAAGGATGACAAAGACCAGACATGATGTCAGGAAAATGAATCCAGAAATGGGCCAGTGTTCCATTCTGAGCTTCAACACAGAGCTCTGGGAGCCAGCTTCCTGGAGGAGGTGACAGTGAGGCCTGGCTACCATGGCTTTCTTGTTTCTTTTTTCTTTTTTTTCTTGAGGCAGGGTCTTGCTGTGCATTTCAAACTGGCCTTGAACTTACTGTATAGTGAAGGCTGGCCTGGAATTCAGGGAGTCCTCCTGCCTCAGCCTCCCAAGTGCTGGGATCACAGGTGTGCACCACCACATCCAGCTAGCTCCTTGGCTTTTCATTGCAGTGACAAAACACCTGGCCTAAACCACTGAGAGAGGAAGATCTAAGAGCCTGGTTTAGGGCCAGCCCCTGGGGTGTGGTCATTTGCCTGCCTTGGGGCTGGCCTTACCTAACTCTGGCTCCTGCTGCTCTGGTGCTGGGGGGAGCCTCGCTGACGCACGTGCCCCCCAGTGCTCGCGCAGGGCCTTTCCTGGAGAGGATTGGCTCTGTGGGAAGGCGACTGGCCCTTTCCAGGCTAACCCTCAGACCCTGACCCCCACAGCCCCAAGTTTTACCCAGCAGCACTAAGGGACTGGGTGGGGCCTGCTTCACACTGGCCCCTGAGTGGGCCAAAGGTGGTCGGTCGCCGAGTTGTCACTGAGGGCTGAGCGGATTAGCTTGTTGGGGACTCCCAGAGCTCTGCCTTGTGCGGGGGACAAGTGTCAGGGGAAGAGTTTGGCTTCTGTTTCAGCTCAACCCTCCTTCCTCTTCCTCGGAAGGAAAGGAGAAATGGAGTCCGGCTCTGGCTTTTCGATCTTATTTAAAATGTCATCGGCGCCACACCATCCTCTCCTTAAACTTGGCTTCTCTGGGAGCTTCGCAAACTCTCTGTGGGGGTGGAGGGGAAGGGGCCGAAAGGCCAGCGGTCCCCAGGCTGAGGACAGGGGCTGCTGAACCCAGAATGGCAGGAAAACCCAAACTCTGCTGGGCTCCCTGAGGTGAGGCCGCACTCCCTGCGGCAGGCCTGGTGGAGCAGCTGGCCTAGGGGCAGCTGTGCAGTCTCTAGTCCTTTCCAGCTCCTGCAGGGGGCGCTGTCTCACCCTCATTTTACAGGCCAGGAGACAGGTCCCCAGAGCCTCAGTGGCTTCCTCAAGGGCACACAACCTGATAGGGAACTGACTTGGGCTTTTGATCACAGGTCGGATGCTGGCCTCACACCTGCACACGGTACTGCCCCAGGGCGGATATTAGGATCCAGAGGCAGCCGCCTCACTAGACATGAGCCGTGCCAGACACGGTGGCCTCAAGGGGTCAAGAGAGACATCATGGAATCTCAGGTCTTGCTACAGGGCAGGGATGTCTGGCCCAGAGTCCTGAGGGGCCAGGGCAGCTGGGGAGGTGGCATCTGAATGGAAGCGTGTGAGTCGTCCCCGGTAGGAGGAGGAGGTTCCGAGGTGAGGACGCTGGCAGGGGACAGCCAGAGGGGAGCCGGCTGCACTGCCATGTTTCCTGGGGTGGCCAGTGATCAGGGAGGTGTAGGGAGGGGCAAGCCCCAGAGCAAGGAGATGGGGAAGGGCCCTTCCTCCTCCTTGACCCTTGCGATGGAAGGAATCTGACTCTCCTGGAGCCTTCCCTTTATGCTTGGGACTTGGGAGGGAAGGGGGCAGCACCCTGCCTGCGGGTGCCCAGAGACCCAACTCCCCTCAACTCCCTGCTGTAGAGGGGCTGCCTGGGCTCTGGGTGGTGGCGTGTCACAGTCCCCCAACATCTGCTGAGCCTGGGTAATGTTCCTGGCCCTGGGAAGTCCCTGCTGTCCTGGAGTTTGTATCTGAAAGACGACTCTAAAGACAGGGCTCTTGTGAATGGGAGGCTGAGGCAGGAGGATCCCTGGGAGTTAGAGGCCAGCCTGTACTACATAGCAAGACCCTGGAGTTAGAGTAGGCTCTGTGTGTTTGAGAACACCAGAGGCCAGTGTGGCTGGGAGAAGGGTTCAAGGGAAGGGCAAGGGACAGGCAGTCTGTGGGCCTGGGTGGGAACTGTGGCTTTTCCCACGGGTTAACTGGAAGTGACTGGAGGTTGGGGACTTGGGGGACAAGATCTGACTTTTGATAGGATCCCTGTGGCTGCCATGTTTAGGACGCAGGCTTGGGACACAGAGAGAAGCTATAGCTGATGGGAGACGATGGCCAGGGTGGCACAGAAGTAGCTGAGAGCAGCAGCCCCTGGCCGGTGGTTTGGACACTGAACTGTCCGCTGTCACTGGCTGGGTGGTTCCTGAACTCTCTGGGGTCCCTTGTCCCTCTGCCCCCTGCAGCCATGCAGGCCCCTGGCAGCAGCTCCGTTTGGCTTCCGCAGGTCCCAGCCTGGCCTGGGGAAGCCTGGGAGCCATGAGCAGGTCCTTGGAGCTCAGTCCCCTCCTTCCTGTGCCGGGGCATCCCCACAGCTCCTGGTGGGACGAGTGGTGACTAACGGAGGTGATGTCCACAGGGCGCCACCACCGCCATGCTGGGCAGATTCGCTGCTTGTTCACTGGCCTGTTGGATTACCCTTTGGTCTCCCCTCTGCCTCTGCCAGCATCATTTACTCCTGACAGTGAGGACCAGATGTTCTTGCTGGCCCGTGGTACAGTGGAGGGAACCGAGACAGATATTGAGTGACCGGGAAGGTGAGGATCCAGGGTTGGCCCTTCTGACTTGGAGTCCAGGTTTGGCTTCACCGAACCCCTGACTTAGTACTGAGCTGGGGCCCCGAGGAACCCCCTGCTACCACCATTGTGGTGAGCATGGGGCTGGGAAGGCGTTTCCTGGGGACACAGAGCTGCCCTCTGCCTCCAGAGAGGGCTTAGGGAGCCCATGTGCCTGGGAAGTGTGCATGGGTGGGAGGAGCAGTGTCAGAGCTCAATTCTGGGCTCCCCCAAGAGTCCCTGCAGGGAGCCAGGACAGCCCCCTTTTCCTGCCCCCAACGTGGGATCCCCTTTGCTCCCCTGCCTCCACAGAGGAGGGAACCAGGCTGCGGGATAGGGTGGCGCAGCAGCTGGCTTGTAGAGTTCAAATGTCAAAGCCGGCGTCTCAGTGGGCTTTTATCACCCACCCTGTACTGTGTTCTGCACCCCGCTCCCTCACTTGTGCCTCTGCTGGCCCAGCGCCTGCCCCTCCTGACCTCACCCAGCCCTGTGGGGCGGGATCAGCACCAGCCCTGCCTCCAGCATCTGGCTGTGGAGGCTCTGGAGGGTGAATGGGGCCGTGGGGAGACAGGTGGCATCCCTGGGAAGATGCCCCAAATGTCCCAAATGTGCAACTCAACAGTTTGAATCATTTTGAGTGCAGAGCTTGGGAGCATTAAGTATGTTATTCTTGTATGAATACATTGTTGCTGCATTAATTGTTCCATTAAGATTGTTGCTGTTGCCTTTGCAGACACAGCCAAGGGCTGGGGCCGGGCTCAGTGGGAGCGCCTGTGCTTAGGATGTGCGCTTGCACGTGCGGGAGGCCCTGGGTTCGGCCCAGGTTTGGCCCCTGGCACTGCATGCGCGCGCGTGCAGGCACGCGCGCACGCACACGCACACACACACTCACTGCTGAAGTCTCTACCTTCCCCGGCCCCCCACCTAGGAATGGATCTAGGAATGACTCCAAACCCGGCCTTCGAATGCATTCTTTTCCATGCTAGCAGCTGCCCCCTGAATCTGTGGCCCGGGAAAGCTCCGTTGCATGCAGGGCTGCTCCAAATGCGTCCGAAGGCCCGGGACAGGGAGAGGTCTGTGCTCAGCGCTCCTCTCTGCCTGCTGTAATCCCTGGTGCCCGGCACCTGACCTGCCCAGCCCTCTCCACACGTAGGAGCCCCCAGCCCGGGGCTGCTGAAGCCCTGCTTCCCCCCCGCCCTCGCTTCCCCTCCCTTCCCGCTCTCCCCAAGCCTTAGCAGCTCAGCTTCCACAGCACGCGGCGTGAGTGTCGCGAGTGTTGCGTCTGCATGGTCCGGGGGGGCCAGCTTCCTGCCACAGCCTCTCTCTCTCCTGCCAACACCTCTGCAGGCTCATGGGAGGGGCTCGGTGGGGTGCTGCTTGGGGGGTGGGGGGGCCTGCCATCTCCAGCCTCACACCTCTCCCTGCACAAGTTTTCTCCTGGCAGCTGCCAGCTCTGCCCTCCGGGCTGGGCCTGCTTCCGGGGCAGTTGCAGGCCAAGGTCGGTTCCCGAGTAGACTGGCACAACCCAGAGGCCTTTTGAAGTCACTGGGGTGAGCCACGTTTTCACCCTGACCTCCAAGAGCCCTCGAAGCTGGGTGTGGCAGCGCGCACCTGTGATCCTAGCACTCTGGGAAGCTGAAGCAGGAGGATCGCAAGTTGGAGCCCAGCCAGGATTACATAGCAAGACCCTGTCTCACACAAAAGCGATGTTGGGAGGGACTTTGTAAACCCAGTGGCCTTTCCCCGAGATTATCAGGGGCTCCGTGAGCAGGACCTGCCAGGTTACCTAGCGTCAGTGGCCGCCCAGACCTCCGCAGGTCCCTTCACTGGGGACCAGTGCTCTGCCTCCTCGCCAGCTCCACGTGGACGCGCAGCTGCTTTCTCGGGAAGGTGCCGCAGAGCCCCAGAACCCCCTTCTTTTGCTTCTGCCCCCACCCCAAGCCCCCACCTGGCATCCTCAGCTCTCCAGCTCCCAACACCTCAGCTCCCAGCCTCATCCGAGTCTCTCGCCTCATCAGAAAGTCTGGGCCTGTGAGTGTCAGCGCCTTTGCCACTCCAAGTGTGTCTCACGCCCAAGCTGCTGCCACCGCAGGCCTGTGGCGGGGAGGGAGGGCGAAGACAGACAGGAGCAGACAGAGTGGGGAAGCCATGGCCCCCAAAAGTGAGACCAGGATGGTGGTGGGGAGGAAGGGGAGACAGCAGGAGAGCTGGGCTGACGGTGGCGTCCGTGAACGCAGGCTGCAGAGGGAGTCGGCGACACCTCGCCAATCACAGATGCAGTTTAACCCAGCGACACCACCTCTGGGAATTGGTCCTAGAGCTGCCAGGGTGGTCACGCCCATGTCCTGTGGTCCCCATGGTAAAATGGGCACAGGGCTGCCAGACAGCGTGAGGACCCAGGGCAGAAGAGTGGGCAGCCATGCCAGTGCCAGAGAACCCGCAGCCACAGAAACCACAGAGGCAAGAAGGCTCAGGAGGGGCTCTGCCCACACCTCAGTCTTGGACTTCAGCCTCCGGAACAGGGAGACAGCACCTTGGTTTTTTGTTTCGTTTTTGGCTCTACTGAGGATCGGACCCAGGGCCTAGTGTATGTTCTCTTCCTTCTCTCCCTCCCTCTGTCTCTTTCTTCCTTTCTTTTTGGTGGTACTGGGGATTGAACCCACGACCTGGGGTCTGAGCTACATCCCCAGCCTGT
This sequence comes from Hystrix cristata, assembly GCA_004026905.1. Classification (NCBI taxonomy): domain Eukaryota; kingdom Metazoa; phylum Chordata; class Mammalia; order Rodentia; family Hystricidae; genus Hystrix; species Hystrix cristata. Next base: position 22,345 of record PVJO010005480.1, read on the forward strand.
TTTTTAGTTTCTTAATTTTTGAGACAAGCTTTCACTAAGTCTGAACTGGGCTTCAGTTTACAATCTTTCTGCTTCAGCCTCCCACAGTGCTGGGATTACGGACATGTGCCGCCATACCCAAGTCAGGGTTCTGGTTTTTTTTTGTTTTTTTACAGTCAAATTATTTCATTTATTTACTTATTTAATCATTTTTTTTCGTGTTTTTTCATTTTTTTTAATTTTTTATTTTTACCAAGAACATGTATTGGTACATTATATACATAATGATCACAATCAACGTAGTTATTTTGTACCTGTACATGGTGTATCTTGGTTCCCCCCTTCCCCTCCCCGCCCTTCCACTCACCCACCCCTCTCCATTTGCAACAAGTTTATTTACACTTTTCCATTTTTTTCCTTTCATCTTACCTTTCTTTTAACCTTCTTCTTTATCCCCCTCTTTCCTATCCAGTTCTCTCCTCCAAATACTATCTCTCTTTTTTTTTTTAAACATAATCATCTATTATACCCCCTTGTCCCCACTTACACTTATGGTCTCTCATATCAGAGAAACAATTCGATGTGTACTGGTAAGTGTCTGATTTATTTCACTTAATAGTATGTTCTCAAGGAACATCCATTTACATACAAATGACTCTAGTTTATCCTTCTTTATGGCGGTGTAGTACTCCATTGTGTAGAAAAACCACATCTTCTTTAGCCATTCATTAGTTGTTGGGCATTTAGGTTGTTTCCAAGACTTAGCTATTACAAATTGTGCTGCTATGAACATGGTTGTCCATATATCACTGTGGTACGATGATTTTAATTCTTCTGGGAAGATACCAAGCAGAGAAATAGCTGGGTCAAATGGAACCTCTAATTGTAGTTTTCTGAGGAATCTCCACACTGATTTCCTCAGTGGTTGGACCAGTCTACATTCCCACCAGCAGTGGAGAAGGGTTCCTTTTTCCCCATAGCCCTGCCAGCACTTGTTATTGGTTGATTTCTTGATGATAGCTATTCTTTCTGGAGTGAGATGGTATCTTAGTGTTGTTTTGATCTGCATCTCTCAAATGACCAATGATGTTGAACATTTTCTCATATATTTATTTGCTATTTTTATTTCTTCACCTGAGAAATGTTTGTTCATTTCAGATGCCCATTTTTGGATATGGTCTTTAAACTTGGGGGGGTTTGATCTTTTTGAGTTGTTTATATATTCTGGATGTTAGACCTTTGTTTGAGGGACAACTGGCAAAAATTTTCAGTTGCGTAGCTGTATACAAAGTCAACACCCAAAAGTCAATAGCATTCCTATATACCAATAATAAACTCACTGAGAAAGAAATAACAGAAGTTATTCCTTTCACAATTGGATCGAAAAAAATGAAATACTTAGGAATCTATCTAACAAAATAAGTAAAAGATCTTTTCATCGAAAACTACAGTACTCTAAAAAAGGAAATTGAAAGGGATTTCAGACAATGGAAAGACAGCCCATGTTCGTGGGTAGGAAGAACCAACATAGTGAAAGAATTTACTTCCTAAATTACTATACAGATTTAATACAATTCCAATCAAAATTCCAATAACATCACAGAATTAGAAAAGGCAATCATGAAATTGATCTGGAACCAGAAGAGACCAAGAATAGCAAAAACAATTCTGGGCAACAGGAATAAGGCAGGGGGCATCACAGTCCCCGACTTGAAATTGTATTATAAAGCTTCTGTGATAAAAACAGCATGGTATTGGCACGAAGACAGACCCGAGGACCAATGGAACAGGCTAGAAGATGCAGAAATAACTCCAAACACACTCAAATATCTCATCTTCGACAAAGGAGCCTAACACCCTCACTGGAAGAAAGATAGCCTCTTTAATAAATGGTGCAGGGTTCTGTTTTAAACAGAAATGGCAGACTTGAGAAGGTGATTAAAGGAAAGAAGATACAAAGAAAACAGGAGCGGAAAGTTACTTTGTGAAAGACAGGGAAGCGAGAAAGAGAGAGAGAGAGAGAGAGAGGTAAAGGAAGGAAGACAGGTCTGCCACCACACAGGAGGGCCATTAGAGCCAAGGAAATGTCAGCAGCCCTGGAGCCGCCACCCGTCACAGTGAGGGATGCACCAAGTCTGGCACCAGTTGGGCTGCCGGATGTTGGGCTCTGCTGCCAGCGGCCTGTGTGTCCCTCTGCAGCGGGCTCCTTAGAAGCCTCTGCACAGACTTGTCATGGGGATCCAGAAAGGGTGATGTCGGGGTGGCTGGGGCTTTGCTCGGCGGCCGGAGCAGGGTACTGCCGCTGGCCATGAGCTGGGGCCTTATGAGGGGCCTGGTAGGTGGAGGGGCACGAAGACCCCAGAGTCTCAGCCTTGCCGGGCGGGCGTGTGGCACACCCTGGCGTCGGCCCTTCCGGCTTAGCAGATTGGTGGAGCAGGGACCCCAGGCTTGGGAGCTGCGGGCAGGGATATGTGGGGTGCAGTTAGCGAACCTCCTGCACCGTGGCTGTCTCCCCTGTGACTGGGAGGAGCCGTCCTGTGTGTGTGGTCGTGAACGTGGCCGGGGAGGTGGAGACTTGGGAGCCCCAGCAGCAGGCGCCCCAGAAATGGCGAGTTCTCTGTCCACCGTTTGCCCTGCTCCTCTCTCTGCAGCACGTACTCCGAGGTCAGGTATGAAGCTGTGTTCTGTTCCACGCACTGTGCTGGGCACCAGGAGATAGCGGTACCTGTGCAGTTCAGGTTCGGCCACCGAGAGAGGGCTGAGCGCAGAGCAGAACAGTCGCTCAGAGGTGTGGGATGGCGAGGCATCGGCTGGAGGGCGGTCGCAGCAGCGCAGCACCGTGCTGTGCCCATGAGGGGAGGGCTGGGCAGCGGGGACAGCCGGGGCCAGGGGCCAGAGGCAGGCAGGGCAGCCCCACGGAAGGACCCTAAGAAGGCCTGCGTGTCGGGTGGGGATGGGGGTCACTTGGTAAGAAGAGACCAGTGAGGGCCTGGCCAGGGTGACCAGGACCGCTTTCAAAAAGTCCTTCCTGTGCCATGGTGCAGAGCAGGGCCTGCAGGCAGCAGTCAAGGTGGCCTGGCCTGGGGACCCTGTGCCATTGGCCCGGGTGGGGGCAGTGGAGCCGTAGAAGGTTCCAAGATGTCGGTGATCGGAGCACGCAGTTGCCGTGGCTTAGGGGTGGCAGCTTAGGGGCCGTGGGGAGGGTTGGAGCCTGAGGGAATGCGCTTTGTGCTGGGAAACAAAGAACAGAGCCCAGAGCCTCTCCCCTGGGGGCGGGGACAGCTCGCTGTTGACAGGACCCAGGCTGAGGCTGAACACTGGGGCTGGGCCGTGGCCGTGGCCCCAGGTACCCGGGAGCCAGTGGGTGTCCAGCTCAGGGCCCCCCAGGTGAGCCATGGGGCTGCTGGGCTGTGGTGGGGCTGGGGAGGGCAAAGGGGTGCTCAGGCCCCTCCAGTCTGGGGAGCCAGGCCCAGGCCAGGGCTTGGGACAGGGTGGTAGGCCAGGTGCATCTGGGAGCAAATGGGAACCTAGGGGGGCGTTGAAGGAACCAGAGGACGTTTAGTGACCACTGGGACCCTGACTGTCCCTTGCCTCACCCCCAGTCCTGCCACTGAGCCCCCGAGTCCCCACCCACCACGGGGCCACCAGGATGAGCAAACTGCCCGGGGAGCTGGAGCGCAGCCTGCCGGCCGTGGTGTCCCTCAACACATCGCTGTCCCACAGCCAGAGTGTCTCGTCACAGTTCCTCCCGCCACCCCCAGAGAAGCGCCGGGCCATCTCCGATGTCCGCCGCACCTTCTGCCTCTTTGTCACCTTCGACCTGCTGTTCATCTCCCTGCTCTGGATCATCGAGCTGAATGTGAGTGGGGTGCAGCTGGGGGCAGCAGGGGCAGGGGGTGGCGTCTCCAGGTCTCAGTTTACGCATCTGCCACATGGGAGAGCCACCTCTCCTGTGGGGCTGGAGAAGCATTGGAGAGCCTGTCAGCTGCTGTCGCCTTCCTGGTGAGGAAAGGGGAACACAGGGCTTGAGTCAACCGGCCCAGGCTCCCCAGCCATCTGGGGGTGAGCCGAGCTCTGGCATGCTGCCCCCTGGTGGACGCCTGGGGAAGGGCAGAGGAGGGGACCAGCCCTGCCAGCTGAGGCCCACAGCTTGTTTTTATTCTGCCCTGAGGCTTCAGTTCACTGGTGCACGTGCTCACTTATTCACTCAGCAAAGCCTTCCCAGTCCCACCTGGGTCCTAGGCCCTCTGCTGACTGCAGGGATACAGGGGAAGGAACAATAAACACCCCAGTTCCCCCGCGGCTATTGTTTTGGTGAGATGCTGGCTAGCTGCCCAGAGGGAGCTGCCTCAGCCTGCGGGGTCTACACCCTGCAACCCCCCCATCCGGTGTGGGGTTGGCTGACCTCTCGTCCTGTGGCAGGAGCCCTGGGAGCCATCCCTCCCTGACCCGGGCCTCTGGTGCTCCGCATCTCCTGCAGCGCGGGCTCCCTGCAGGGTTCTAGGTCACACGGGCCTTCCTCCGGGTCTCGGGCTTGGGTGACAGGAAAACAGTGCTGGTAAATTAGAGGTGTGCACCGCCACCCCCAGCTCAATGCCCGCCTCGATCGGGGCGGCGTAGAGGCAGAGAGGACACTCACCAGCAGTGTGACGGGGCCACTGCCGAGGGGAACTTTGGGGACCATCTTCTCTCGAAAGAGCCGAGGCCCGGCCAGGCGGAGCCTTTGCAGAACTCCAGGGTCCCGGGATTCTCCTGCCAACCGTCCCAACTAGCTTGCAAGCAGGCGCTGAGCGCCACCCACCCTGCCTGCAGCCTGTCGTTCATAGTTCCTAACAGGGAGCTGGAGCGCTTCTGTCCCTGCGGAAGTCGCCTGGTTGTCGGGGTGACGGCTCTGCAGGCTTCCTGCCTGCTCCAGAATCCCTGCAAAGTGAGAGACTCTCCAAATTGTTTTCCAGCGCGATGGAAACTCTCAGAATGCTGGGTTGCTTTAACTATCAGTAGGATTGCTGTCTCGCTCGGCAGACGCTTCCTCACTTGTGCTGCTTTATTTCCGCATGCTGGAGGGTGCTGTCCGTGTCTCCGGCTCCGTCTGCGTTGTCCGGGGCACACGGGACCCAGTAGCATCCTGTGACTAGTGCAGAGACCAGTAGAGCAGGGACTGGCACCCCCCATGCTTGGGTCCTGGTCAGTACTTGGCTGGGGTTCAGGGTGACTGCTCTGCTGGGCAGGGCTGGAGAGCCCGGGGGGGGCGTCCGCAAGCAGGAGGACGGCTGGTGGCGCCAGACTGGAGAGGGGTGGTAGATGTCATGGGGCGCAGGGTGTCTTATGGTGGATCTGCATGGCATGGCACCAAGGGGTATTCAGATATCCGTGTCAGTCTGTCCAGACTGCTGATTCTGCCTAGCAAAAGTCACCTGAAATTTCACAGGATCCCTCCTACCAGCTCACCTGGGATTTGGGGTCAGTGCCTGAGCATCTGCTTCCTTCCCAAGCCCCCATATTCAGACGATGTGCGGGAGACCGAAGCCCCTGTCCAGGTGGCCATGAAGGATCCTCCTCCTGAAGGTTCCCGGCTGCGTTCCCAGGGCCCTCTCGTGTCCCCTCCTTCTGGGGTGCTGACACCTGTCCCTTCCATGGCCATGGTCTCACCCGCCTTGTCCCAGGCCTCTGGGCTCTGAGGTCCGGCCAGGCTCTCGGGGGCAGTGGACAGGCTGGCGGACAGGCCAGGAACTCCTCCCACACTGCCCCTTCTCCCTTCAGCTCCCTAATGGGGCAGGCTGGTGGTGGTAGAGTGTTGGAGGGAGCCCCAGATGGTAAACAATCTGATAGGTTTGTGCTTAATGAGCGAGATCCATCGGGCTGCGAGAGTGTGGTGCGTCCTGCCCCGCCTCCCTCCAGAGCAGAGCATTTGAATCCAGTGCTGCTCGTGAGACCTGGCTGCTGCTTTTTGTTGTTTTTTTGTTTTTATTTTTTCGGTTTTTTGAGACAGTCTCGCTGCCTTGAACTCACTGTGTAGCCCAGGCTGACCTTGAACTCGTAGTGATTCTCCTGCCTCAGCCTCCCGAGTGCTGGGAGGAAAGGCGTGCGCCACCACACCTGGCTGTTGCTTGCGGAATGGTATCGGCGCCCTCTCAGGCCTCTGGCAGAGTCCCCTTCAGGGGGTGGCTTAGCCTCTCCAGCCCCTGCTCCAGGTTCCCTCCCCACCCTGTCACATGGGACAGCCCCGGGACCTGGTTCTGCCTGCTGAGCTCTTCCTGTCTCCCCACTAGACCAACATGGGCATCCGCAAGAACCTGGAGCAGGAGATCATCCGCTACCGCTTCAAAACCTCCTTCTTTGACATCTTCGTGAGTGGCCTTGGGAGACCCTGGGGCCTGGGGGGAGGGGACCAGGAAGGTGTCTTTCCTGCACACACAGCCTGTCTGACCGGGGAGGCTCTTCTCCCATTCCCTGGAGTCCTCAGTCTCCAGGAGGTGCCTGGGGGGAGACAAGACCTCTGTCCAAAGTGACATCCAGAAGCCGGGTGTGGTGGCTCATGCCTATCATCCCAGCACCTGAGGCTGAGGCGGGAGGGTCGCTGCAAAGTTCAAGGCCGCCTGGACTACATAGTGAGACCCTGTTTCAAAAAAATAAAGCCAGTCACGTCCCGATGTCCCAGAGAAGCGCCCAACTTGCTGTTCTCTCCTGAGGCCAGTGCACCCCGCCGGAGGACCCGGAGGAGCAGGACAGAGGGGTGGCCCTGTGGCGGCAGGGTGCACTGGCTCACCCTGATGGCACCTGCTCCCGTCAGGTCCTGGCCTTCTTCCGCTTCTCCGGGCTGCTGCTGGGCTACGCCGTGCTGCGACTGCGGCACTGGGGGGTGATCGCGGTAAGATGCCCCCTGCGTGGCGCTGAGCACATGGTGGGGGGGTGCTGGGGGTGGGCGCCTCCCCAGCCTCACTTTCCTCTCGCCCTGCAGGTCACCACACTGGTGTCCAGTGCGTTCCTCATTGTCAAGGTCATCCTCTCTGAGGTCAGTGGCTGGGGACTAGCTGGCCCTGGGGCCATTTCTGAGGAGAGGCGTCTGCGCCTGTTGTTGGGTTGGGGTGTGTGTGAGTCCTGTCCTGTGGTCTTGCTAAGATATCATTCTCCCCTGCTGCCTTGACTAACTCCCCCAACCACCCCAGGACTCAGAAAGTTCTTCCTGCAGTCTAGCCTCAGGCCATGCTGCTGCAGACTTAATCCCAGTTTACTGGCCTGTGCTACAAAGGGTGCCCAGAGTAGAGGCAGTTCTGGGCTTGAGGGGACCCCTGCATGGAACTCAGCCCCCCCATTCCTTCACGTAGCTGCTCAGCAAAGGGGCCTTTGGTTACCTGCTCCCTATCGTGTCCTTTGTCCTCGCATGGTTGGAGACCTGGTTCCTTGACTTCAAAGTCCTACCCCAGGAGGCAGAAGAGGAGCGATGTGAGTGTGGGGTGCAGGGGTGCAGGGAGGTCCCCGGCCATCCTGCAGTGAGCAGCCTCGCAGAGTGGGGAACCCATGGCGTGACCATCCCTGGTCTCGGACAATCAGCAGCCCCTGTCTACTCCCCAGGGTACCTGGTGGCCCAGGCCGCTGTCGCCCGAGGACCCCTGCTCTTCTCCGGGGCGCTCAGCGAGGGCCAGTTCTACTCCCCTCCGGAATCCTTTGCAGGTGAGGATGGCAGGCCGCAGCTGGGAGGAGGAGGAGAGGGGCGGGGTTATCTGTTCTCTCTGTGCCTGCTCAGTTCCCTGGGGACTGCAACAGCCCTCTCCCCACGCTTTAGCCCACGCATCCTCGCATCCTCGCGCTCCCATCCGACCCCCTCTGCCTCCTACACTCTCCCCACCCCTCGTCCTCGGCTTGGTTCCCTCAGGGTCTGATGATGAATCAGATGAGGAAGTCACAAGGAGAAGTTTCTCCGCCCAGGTATCGCCTGCGCCGTCCCCCATCCTGCTTGGGGAGGGCGGGACATCTAGGGAGAAAACAGCTCAGCTGACTGTACCCACCTCCACCCCGGCAGGAGCGGGAGTACATCCGCCAGGGCAAGGAGGCCACTGCCGTGGTGGACCAGATCCTGGCCCAGGAGGAGAACTGGAAGTTCGAGAAGAACAATGTGAGGAACACCCCGCGCACACCCGAGGCATTTACGCCCCTTGTTCTGAGCCCCAAGACAGACCCGGGATTGCTTGGGTAACGGCCGGCTCTCTGCCCCACCTCTGTCCGCCCAGCCTCCCTCGGCTCCAGGCCCTGTGTCCAGTGTTTTGTTTCTTCTACCTTTTTTTTTTTTTTTTTTTTTTTTTTGTGGTGCCGGGGATCGAACTCAGGCCCTTGTGCTTGCAAGGCAAGCACTCTAATCACTGAGCTAAATCCCCAGCCCCCAGTGTGTTTTGTTTCTTGATCAAAACATTATCTGGAAAGACTGGAGAGCTGGGAGACAGAGAAACACAGCCCAGTCCCGCCGTCTGTCCTGGTCCTCTGGGGACCTAGCTGGCCCAGGGATACAGGTCTTCTGGTCATGGCCTCAGCCTGCTGCTGTGTTCAGTGAGATCAAAGCCTCCCTCTGCTCCGTCCTACGCTGGTCACAGCACCGCTCCTTAGCGGCTGCTCTGGCCGTTCCAATGACCCCAGCTCCGCCCCGTGCCCGGCCCGCCCGCCATGCCTGCCTCCCTCTGTCTCCGTGCAGGAGTACGGGGACACAGTGTACACCATCGAGGTCCCCTATCACGGCAAGACCTTCATCCTGAAGGTGAGTGAGGGGTCCTGGCCTCCCTTCTGTCCAGGGCTGCAGGAGCCCCTGCAGGTCCCCAAGAGAGGGGAGGCCGGTGCCAAGCCCCTAGCCCACCCTGCCCTGCCCGCCCCGCTCAGACCTTCCTGCCCTGCCCAGCGGAGCTGGTGTACCAGGAGGTCATCCTGCAGCCCGAGCGGATGGTACTGTGGAATAAGACGGTGACCGCCTGCCAGGTGAGCCCAGCGGTACCCCGGTGTGCCTCAGTTTCCCCGTCTATACAGTGCGGGGTCACAGCACCCCCTGTAGAAGGCAGCGTGTGCATGGTGCCCAGCCCAGGGCCTAGTGTGACCTGTGGCTCTGCGTATGGGGACCCAGCAGGGAGGGGAGGCTGGGGGCCTTGACGTGCCAGTACCTCAGGAGCCCCCATGGACCCTCAGATCCTGCAGCAGGTGGAAGACAACACTCTCGTCTCCTATGATGTGTCATCAGGGGCCGCAGGCGGCGTGGTCTCTCCCAGGTGAGTGCTCCACTCCCCAAGACCCCCTGCACCCAGATCTCAGGTTCTGTGCCCCGTTCTAACCCTGCCTCTCCCCAGGGACTTTGTGAACGTCCGGCGCATTGAGCGACGTAGAGACCGGTACCTGTCCTCAGGCATCGCCACCACACACTGTGCCAAGCCCCCGACACACAAATATGTCAGGTGAGCCCGGCCTGCCAGGGATCACCTGGCCAGAGCCCTACAGCGGGCACTGTGGGGTCGGCATGGTTGCGGCCAGCATGTCCCTGTGGAAGCTGCATTCCCGTGCCCTGGGTCTTGGCCCTCCCTCCCTAATCCTGCTAATCCTTTTTTTTTTTTTTTGGTGCTGGGGATCGAACTCGGGGCCTCATGCTTGCTAGCCGAGCGCTCTAACCACTGAGCTAGATCCCCGGCCATTCCTGCTAACCCTGCACTCCAGCCCGGCCACCAAGGGACTGTGCGGTAGAGCAGGGGCGGAGCATGGTAATCCCGGAGCCGCAGCATTGCCAGCCGGTCTGGTTCTGGGTGTCGTCTCCCTCCTGGAGAGACTGCTTCCCGGGGTCCCCTTTCCCCCTCCTCCTCCCTGTGCCCCTGCCTGGCCTTTCTCCCACCCCCGCTCGAACAGCAGGCTGTCCTGGAACATGCGATTGGCTCTGAGTGGGCCCTGCCACCGACTTGCTGGGTGACAGGGCAAGCGTGCCTCCCCCGGGTGCCAACTTTCTTATCTCTTGAGTGGGTCTTTGCATGCTCAGTGGGGCTGGAGGAGAATGAAAGGCCGTGCAGGCAAATGCTGGGACCCGGGCCCTGACTGCCCCCTGAGAAGATGCCCCCTTCTGAGCCCACAGCACTGTGATCCTGAATTAGGCAGGGGTGAGAAGTGCACTGCCAGAGCTGACCTCAGCTCTCTGGACAGGCGGGTGAGGGCTGGTAAGCTGCCAAGCTGGCTGCCACCAGGGGTATGCAAGTGGTCTGCACCAGTCCAGGCTGGGCCAAAGACAGGCGGCGAGGTGGGAGAGCTGGAGGTCCTGCTCTGCTCCCAAGCCTGCCTGCAGTGGTGCCTCTCTCCTCCTCAGGGGGGAGAACGGGCCTGGAGGCTTCGTCGTGCTCAGACCGGCCGGGAACCCCCGGGTCTGCACCTTCATCTGGATTCTGAACACAGATCTCAAGGTGGGCCTGGGGGTTGGGGGTCGGGGTTCGGGGGCCCCTGCGCCTCCTTTCTGACCGGAGGACGGGGTCACAGAGGGGACGTGCCTCACCCTCTTCCCTCTGACCCTCTGCCTGCCAGCCCGGCCCCTCCGGGTCTGTTTGTGCACCTGGCGCCAAGCCCTGGGCAGAGCGTGTTCCTCCCGTGGATCGGGGCTGAGGGGAGAGGGCCGGGCGGGCGTCCAGGGCCACACCTGCATCCTTGCCAGCTGCAAGAAGGGGGGCCCTGCCAAGGGCAGGTAGTGTGACTCCTCCTGTCCCCCACAGGGCCGCCTGCCCCGGTACCTCATCCACCAGAGCCTGGCGGCCACCATGTTCGAATTTGCCTTTCACCTGCGGCAGCGCATCGGAGAGTTGGCAGCCCGGGCATGACCACCCTGCAGGCCAGGAACCAGAGCCTGAATGGGAACCCAGCCCCGGCTGCGGGCAGCACTTTGGCCCCCGCTGCTGCCCTCCACACTCTGCCTGCTGAGCCGCACTGCCAGGCCAGGGCCGGGGCACTCAGACGCAGGAGGAAGGGTGGGGGGGTCTGTCCTGAAGCTACCCCGAGTCCCCGCGCCTGAAGGAGGACAGTGCTGTCCCTGCCTCGCCAGGCCAGGGCCGGAGGAGCAACAGAGACCTGGATACCGAGGTTGGGCCTGGCCAGGTCAGGACAGCCAGTCACTCAGTTACTCTGGCTGAGGGGGAACAGCGCTGCGTCTGCCTGCCGCCTTGTCCTGGCTTTTTGGGTTACTCACAGGGTCTCAGACCTTTGCCTGTACACAGGGTCAGGCGCAGGGAAGCGGAGGCAGTGACTGCCACTCCCAGGCCGCCCCGTCCCAGGGCCTCCTGGGACCCTTGTAACTTGAGGCAATTAAAGACATGAACTCGGAAGAAAAGACAAATCATCCTTCCTGCACCTGCCGCTGCGGCCCTGGCCTCAGCCTGAGCATGGTTAGGACAGTACTTGGGTGGGGAAGGAGCAGCCACTGCGCCCCAGAGATGCCTCGGGTGGCAGAGCTGGCAGCTGGGGGAGGCGCAGTCCCCCGCTGAGCCAAGGCCGGGCAGGCTGAGGGCCTTGGGCCAGGGAGGCCAGGAGCATCCACGCTGCCCTTGTTGTCTCCAGGACTGAGGCTAGTGGCCTGAAGGGAGAACCCCAGGCCTCTTTGGGTCTACTCAGCCACCCTTTGTCCTCACCGCCCCCACATTGGGGCAGCTTGGGACCTGGCATCTCGAGTAGTGGCCTTGCTGTCTTCAGAGGCGGTTTGCTTAGAGCCGGGTGAGTCCTGTGATCTACCCCTCGGAGCCTCCATTGCCTGCTTTCCGAAAAGCAAACCAGCCAGGCATGGTGGCGCATGCCTATAGTCCCAGCACTTGTGAGGCTGAGGCAGGAGGATCGCCGTGAGTTCAAGGCCAGCCTGGGCTACATAGTGAGACTGTCTCTAAAATAAAATCAAACTGGTGTAAGCCAGGCATGGTGGTGCACGCCTGTGATCCCAGCAATTGGGAGGCTGAGGCAGGAGGAACAAAAGTTTGAACCCAGCCTGAACAATATAGTGAGACCTTGTCTCAAAAAATAAAAAGGGCTGGAGGTATAGCTCAGTGTGGAGGCCCTGGGTTCAATGCCCAGCACTGCAGAAAATAAAAATGGGTCCAGTGTCACAGGGTTGCTGTGAGATTAAGCTACTTGGGCATGGTGCCTCCGTAATAGAAAGTGCCAGGTTCTGTCACCTGCTGTCCCCGTGGCGCCTCATCCTCAGCTCCTGTGGCTGCCTCTTCTGATGTCGTTTGCTTGGTCCAGTGATACGCTTGTCCCTCACCCCCAGGCCTGCCACCCTGTACACCAGCATCCTGTACCAGGAGTTCCCACAGCATCTTTGCCTCCTGTCCCCTCCCTGGTGGCTCTCGGGTCAGAAGTCCTCTGATCGCCTCCCAGTGAAGGCCAGAAAGAGGTGGGGATGACTCCAACAGAGGGGCAGGCACCGCCCCCTGGTCACAGCCCAGTCGTGGCCCGCGTGGGTCTCACAGGGCTTCTGACTGCACTCATATCCCCATCTTGTCCCTTTCGTCCCTACATGGGGTGCTGGGGTAAAGCTGCGGGCCACCTCCCACGCCTGCCCCTCTGCCCTGACTGGGAACCCCTTCTCTGACCACTGACTGGGTAGGAAAAGCCCCTGGCAGAGGTCTGTGCCTGAGGTCCCAGGTGTGGCATTAATGTCCTCTCCTCTGCCGGAGTAGCGGTGCTGGCTGGGAACCAGGCCTTCCTGCACTGTCCCTTCTCGTTGAGGGACTGGGGACAGTAGGGAGAGAGGTGCCCTTGACCTGAGGAGACAGTGGGGGAGGGGCAGCACCCCCTCACAGAGTGTCACAGAGTGCAGGGACATCAGAGCCTGCCGTCTCCTCCCATGTTTACAGATAAGCGCCACTGTCCTCCCTGGGCGGGGGAGTGGGCGAGGCAGAGTTTGGCCAGGGTGGCACAGGGCCGGGCACGTGCCTGCCCTGATTGTTGTCTACAGAGTGTCAGGTACTTCGGGATGCTGCCCTGAGGACCCCAGGCCACACCGGAGCATCCGGAGGTTGCCCTCTGACCGGGGGTCAGCCAGAGTCCCGGCACCCCCACCCCTGCCCCAGACTCAGAGGCCCCCCCAAAATCAGTGCATGTCAGCACTGCTTATAGTGTCTGACGCCAGAGGGGCTGAAAATAGCCCCGGGAGAGGGGGAGAGGGGAGAGGGGGCTATTTAAAGGGCCTGGGGGGCGGGCAGGGCCCAGGGAGCGGCGGCAACCATGGCCACTTTGCAGCTGAGCTGTCGCGTGTCAGAGGAGGACCGCGAGCGGCAGGAGGCCTTCTGGGCCGAATGGGAGGACCTGAGCCTGTCCACGCGGCCCGAGGAGGGGTGAGTGCCTGGCGTGCCTCCCCGAGCCATGGGAGGCCCCCCGGGAGGCTCCGGCAGCGGAGCTCACTGCCCGCGGCCTCTCCGCCCGCAGCTGCTCCCTGCACGAGGAGGACACCCTGCGGCATGAGACCTACCACCGGCAGGGCCAGTGCCAGGCGCTGGTGCAGCGGTCGCCCTGGCTGGTGATGCGGATGGGCATCCTGGGCCGCGGGCTGCAGGAGTACCAGCTGCCCTACCAGCGGGTGTTGCCACTGCCCATCTTCACGCCCGCCAAGGTGGGGGCCGCCAAGGAAGAGCGCGAAGAGACCCCTGTCCAGCTGCGGGAGCTGCTGGCGCTGGAGACGGCCCTGGGCGGCCAGTGCCTGGAGCGCCAGGACGTGGCCGAGATCACCAAGCAGCTGCCGCCCGTGGTGCCCGTCAGCAAGCCGGGAGCCCTCCGGCGCACGCTGTCCCGCTCCATGTCCCAGGAGGCACAGAGAGGCTGAGGGTGGTGGTGATTCCAGCTCCACTGTGCCCACCCTGGGCAGGGCCCTTCCTGGCTGGGGCCGCGGAGGGAGCTGCTGGCCGCGGATGCTTTGTAGTTTGCCCAGAGTTGGGGGCTGGGAGGAGGGAGCCAGAGGCCAGGATGCCTGGGTCCCCTGACTTCCGCAAGAGAGAGGGGCAAGGACGGGCGCTGAGGGCGGAGAGCCGGCAGCCAGCACCGCTGAGCAGCCTCCGCCTCAGACGGGACAAGGGACGCTGATGAGGTCACTGGGAGCGGTGACACCGGTGCAGATCTGAACCTTGGAGGCCAGGGACAGGTGCAAAGGATCCAAAAGGCTCTAGCAGGTGGCTCGGAGGAGATGGAGACAGGGGGACATGTGGAGAGCAGAGGCAGGCGGGCCCAGCACCCTCTCTTAGCGCTGCAATAAATGCTCAGCCATGTTCTGGTCTCATCTCTTTCTCCTGCTGCCCCACACACTCCGGGGAACCAGCTTAGAGTGGTGCAGGCAGAGCTGTAGACGGGGGCGAGCTGTCCGGTGCCCTCCCAGCTCTTGTGTCCATTGCCTGGCACTGGGCAGTGGCGGAAAGGCCAGCTGGCATGAGAGTTTGGTTAAATGACACGGGGAATATGGAGGGTTGCAGGAGTGTCCTTGCCCTCTATGGATGGGGTCAGTGACCCTGAGGCCTGTCAGACTCCAACCAGGGCGAATCAGGGCTTGGCTGGGGCCCAGGGCTCCGCCCTGCTGGGCCTGGGTGGGTTATGTGCGTGTGGGGGTGGGATGGGGTCAGGTTCCTGTCTGTGACCTGCAGCTGTTGCGATGACTCATGTCCCAGCAAGGACACTTACTCCTCAGCTCGGAGGGGGCACAGAGGGGACCAGATCAGGGGAGGCTGAGGGCTGGTCTTGGTTGAGGCTGGGCGCCTACTCAGGGCAGAGCAGCACAAGCCCCATCACGGGAAGCCCAGGGACTCGGCAGAATCGGCTCCCCAAGCCTGGCAAGGATTGCCGCCGGTTCAAGGCCAGCCTGGGCCAATAGTGAGTTCAAGCCAGCCTGACTAGGTAGCGGGACCCTGTCTCAAAAATAAAACAGAATCAACTTCGTGTTTGGCAGGGGGAGGTCTGGGCACCCGGCGGGGCGCCAGGCAGGACCTGCAGGCCTAGCCGGGCCAGCTAGCCCCACAGGCCTGCAGCAGCTGGAGGAAGAGCCAAGCTAAGCTCTGAACCAAGACCCTGGACACACACCCTCCCCAGGCCATCTTGACTCGGTGGCCTGGACGTCCTGAACCTCCATCCCTGGGCCCCAGATCAGCAGCATGGCCCAGGGAGGCCGGGTTCCCTCCCCCGCCAAGTGCATTAGCGCAGCTCCCCTCTGCTATCTCTGCTGCCATCGGTGTGGCGCAGCGCGACCAGGCCAGGGCAGGCCAGAACACACTGTCCTCGAGGTGGGGGATGGGGGCGGGGGAGGAGAAGCCTGGAGGAGAAGCCGAGAACCCAGCTGGATGGCAGCGCTCAGGGAGGGGTGTCCCGCAGGAAGGGAGCCCGCTAGGGCTCTGCACCCCATGGGGAGGGTGCTGGGGGGCGGGGATGAGGGGCAGGGGCTCATTCAAACCTCAGGGAAGAGAAGGGATGAGACGCTGGACACAAGGGGCCAGTGGGCAGGGCGCCATGGCACACACCTATCATCGCAGCACTCGGGAGGCTGAAGCAGGAGGATCACGCATGCTGGGGCCAGTCTGGGCTACATAATGAGTTCAGCCTGGACGCACAGTGAGATCCTGTCTCAAAACCCAAACAACAAAAAGTAGGAGCAGGAAATGGGCGCGGGGCAGGACCCGCCAGGGCACGTGGGGC
This sequence comes from Hystrix cristata, assembly GCA_004026905.1. NCBI lineage: Eukaryota > Metazoa > Chordata > Mammalia > Rodentia > Hystricidae > Hystrix > Hystrix cristata. Next base: position 37,981 of record PVJO010005480.1, read on the forward strand.
CGCGCCAGGGCTGCGGGATCCCGTGTCCCGGCGCCCCCCTCCCTCGGGTCTGCGGCGGGGAACACGGAAATGGATGGTGGCAAGCACATGGCCTCGGGCGCTGAGCGCTCAGCCGCCCCCGCACGGAGGGTCGGGTGGGGGTGGGGGGCAGAGATAAAGGGGCTCTGAGCGGCCGGACCCGGCGCGGAGACATCATGAGCCAGGAGGACCCGAGCCCCGCGAGTGTGGCCGCCGCCTACCAGCGCTTCGAGCCCGCCGCCTACCTGCGCAACAACTACCGGCCCCCGCGCGGCGACCTCAGCCGCCCTGGCGTCGGGCCTTGGAAGCTGCAATGCCTGGCGCAGACCTTTGCCACGGGTGAGCGGGGGAAACCGAGGCCAGAGAGGAGGAGTCAGCAGGCAGCGACAGGAGCACGCGAGGGGGTACCAGTGTGCACGGATGGGGACCAAGTGTAGCCCCACTACTGCGAAGCCTGACGCAGGAGGATTGCCCAGGCGTTAAAGGCCAGCCTGGGCAACGTAGCAAGACCTTGTCTGTGTGTCTCTGTCTGTCTGTCTGTCTCTCTCTCCAGGGTCTCACTATGTAGTTCAGTGGCCTTGAACTCACCGCCCGCGTAGTACAGGCTGCCCTCAAATCCACAGGGCTCCTCTTGCCTCAGCCTCCCCAACGCAGGGATTACAGGTGTGCACCACCACGCCTGGCAAGACCCTGTCTCTTAGCAGAAGAGAGAGGAGAGCAGAGAGGTGGAAAGAGGGTGGAGAGGGGAGAATGTTCAGAACTGGCGTCAGGTGGGGGTGCAGAAGACAGATGGAGACAAGGCATGCAGAGATTGAGGGGGTACAGACTCCTGGGGCGCCGGGATCTCCCCACTTAACCCTCACTGGAGACACAGCTACCTATATGTGGACCAGCGTCTGGAGGAGCAAAGGTCCCCTCCCACGGTAAGAGGGCAGGTGTGGACCAGGGGAGCCCAGTGCAGTCTGACTCCAGAACCAGCGCTTCTTCCCGACAGACACGGGAGGGCGAGGGCTCACCGAGGTAGGTCTGGCACAGAGCCCCTCTGCTGTGCCTGCCAGGGGAGGTGACCGGCCGCACCCTCATCGACATCGGTTCGGGCCCCACTGTGTACCAGCTGCTCAGCGCCTGCCCCCACTTTGAGGACATCACCATGACGGATTTCCTGGAGGTCAACCGCCAGGAGCTGGAGCGGTGGCTGCGCCAGGAGCCGGGGGCCTTCGACTGGAGCGCATACAGCCAGCACGCATGCCTCCTAGAGGGCAGGGGGTAAGGCCGGGCGAGGGCCGGGTGGGGGTCTGGTGGACTGGCTGGCGGGGCAGCCCTGAGCCCGCCTTGTGCCCCTGGCCAGCGAGTCCTGGCAGGAGAAGGAGCGCCAGCTGCGAGCCCGGGTGAAGCGTGTGCTGCCCATCGATGTGCACCAGCCCCAGCCCCTGGGCGCCGCCAGCCCAGCACCCCTGCCCGCGGACGTCCTGGTCTCCGCCTTCTGCCTGGAGGCCGTGAGCCCGGACCTCGCCAGCTTCCGCCGGGCGCTGGGCCACATCACCACGCTGCTGAGGCCCGGGGGACACCTGCTCCTCATCGGGGGGCTGGAGGAGTCCTGGTACCAGGCAGGGGAGGTCAGGCTGGGGGTGGTGCCTATGAGCGAGGAGACAGTACGGGAGGCCCTGACGCACGGTGGCTATGAGATCCGGGACCTCTGCACCTACACCATGCCTGTGCACCTCCGGACCGGCGTGGATGACGTCAAGGGCGTCTTCTTCGCCTGGGCCCAGAAGAAGGCGGGGGTGGCAATGTGAGGGCCCAGAGCACTCCCAGATGCCCTGCTGCCTGAGGCAGACCTAATAAAGCAGTTGCTTCGGGCTGGGGATTTAGCTCAGTGATTAGAGTGCTTGCCTTGCAAGCACAAGGGCCTGAGTTCAATCCCTGGCACCACCAAAAAAAAAACCAAAAAAAAAAATAAAGCAGTTGCTTCTTCTCCGCGTGTCGGATCAGGTGCAGTGATCTGAATCCGGTTATGTCTTTTCCCCCACAAGCTTCCATGCAGGTAGCTTTTCTGCACCATCTATTCTCCCTGAGCTACAGGAGGCCAAGGTCAGAGGCACCTGCCACGTGCCAGGCATCTGTCCCGTCACCCCGTCCCCACACCAAGCACATCAGAGTCAGCTTCAGACCCCAGGGTGTGGAGTCAGGAGACCAAGGAGGAATTTACAGGGTGGTGGGGAGGCGTCCCATGGACCAGGCCGGGGCAGCAAGAGGGCAAGACTGGCACCAGCTCCTTCCCCAGGTGGCCTGGTGCTCTGCTAAGCTCTGGTCCTGCCACCCCACCCCACCTCTGCTGTTGGCCAGTGCTGCGTCCCTTCCAGTCCACCTGCAGATGCTAGCAAGTTGGGCAAGGCACATGAGACAAGCAGCTGGTTTATTACCGCAGCCCTTGCTACGTTCCCACCTCAACGTGTTCAGTCTCAGACGACCTAACAGGGCCCCAGCTCTCTGAGGCTGGACTTGCAACACAGCCCCTCCCCCACGGGGACCCGGCTCTGGCCCGTCCTGGACTGCCCCGGGGATGGAATGTTTCCGCACACTCTGTCCTTGTGGGCAGGGCCGTGCCAGGGCAGCCGGCAAAGCCACCAGTCACCTGTGCTGGGACACAGGCAGTGTGGCCACCCCAGCACAGGGAGCCTGTCTGGGAGGGCAAAACCGGACTCGGCCACAGCTTCCTCCTCCCCCACAAGGCCCACTGCCCCCCAGATCCAGGCTGGCAAGGGAGAGGGGTCCAACCATGTCTTAGCAAGACAGGAAGGCTGAAGAGGGTGGACCCCACGTTCCTCCTCCTGCCCTGCTCTGAGGATCTGCTTCTGGAAGGTTCTTTAGTCATGTGGGAGAGCTGGGTATAGTGGCACATGCCTGTAATCTCAGCACTTGGGAGGCTGAGGCAAGAAGACTGCCACAAATTTTCGACCAGCCTGGGCTACGTAGTGAGTTCAAGGCCAGCCTGACTATATAGCAAGACGCTGTCTCAAAACACACACACCGTGAGGTTTGGAGGAGGGCGGCAAAGGGGCAGTGGGCACACACAGACCCCCAGGCCCCAGTCAGGCCGTGTACACATCCTGGGCTCTACCTGGCTGGGCCGTAGGCAGAGCTGGTGATCAGGGGACTGAGGACCGTGACCTGGTCTCCATCTTGCTCCAATGGGGCACATGCACTTGCTGTCACACTCATCTGAGACTCACACACACAGTCTGTGCAACTCCTCCCTGCCCCGGACCTACACACTCTGTCTACACACCTGGGAGCCCGAGCACCTGCCGTAGCCTCTGCATGCACTCGGCCTGGCCCCTCAAGGGCCCTCGGGGCCCCTTCTCTGAAGAGGGTGAGGTGAGGCCTCAGAATTGGGGTGCCACCCCCTCAGCCCCATCTTGGGTCCTGCAACCCCGCAGGGAGAAACTGGCCTTCACGCTGGGTAGTCAGAGAGCGCCACCTAGTGGTGCTTTGGGGGAGGGCGGCGTGGCAGAAGGGGACCCCACCTATCCCAAATCTGGGTACCGGGTCTCCAACGGGGAGAGGGGCTTGTGGGGAGCAGGTGATGGGGTGGGGCATGGGGGAGATGCAGCACTCCCTCCTCTCCTCTCCTCTCCAGCACAGCTCAGCCGCAGGACCCGAGGGGCTCCCCATGCCCCCCAACCCCAGATGCTGGGAGGCCAACATCAGCGTGGGTGGGCTCAGGCCCTGCGAGGGCCAGCGAAGGGCAGGCGGCTACATGAGTCTGGACCCACACTCCTCATGTCCAAGTTCAAGAAGATAAAAAGGGCCTCAGGAGGCTGAGGCAGGAGGGTCACCGTGAGTTCGAGGTCAGTCTGGACTACAGAGTGAGATGCTGTCTCAAAAAACAAAAACAAAAACAGCTAAAAGGCTAAAATCCATCATCTCTGGGATGGGACGGCAGCTGCCGGTCCTCAGTCCAGCTTGAGCTTGGCTTCCAACTCCCTCAGCAGATACAGGCTGTCATCTTCCAGGAAGCTGTGGGTGGGGGAGGAGGCCCCTGAGACCCGGCTGGCTAAGGAGACCTCCAGGGTGCAGGGTGCAGGTGGGGGTGTAGGCAAGCTGGGCAGGGGGCAGGTGCGCAGCAGCCCCAGGTTCCCCCAGGAGCGGGCAAGAAAGGGCACAGAGCAAGCGAGCACCGGGCGGGGGGCACCCACCTGAAAAAGAGGACGTGGAGGGGGATGGTGCTGATGTGCCAGATGGCGTGGGCGTCCAGGACCCAGAAGAGGGGCGGGAAGTCGAGCAGCTCGAGCAGGGACAGACCCTGGAGCAGCAGCACCACAGCCGCACACTTGCGTGTGTGTGGCAGCTGCCGGCTGTTCCGCAGGCACCAGGCCAGCCACCATACCAAGTTCGCCAGACCTGGGGGCGCGGGGGTCACTTCCGGTCACCTCCTCCCCAAGCCACCCCTGTGCTCTGGGACCCCGGCACCAGCCTCGGCTCTCTGCCCCCCCAGAGACAAGGGCACCCCGCGCCCACCCCAGGGTTCCGCACGCGCCCAGCCCGGGGCTCACCGATGGCCACGTTGGCCAGCAGGTTGTAACTGTAGTCAAAGCGGACGAGGCTCAGATAGGACACGTGCGCCATGAGCAGGAGCAGCAGGAGGCTCCGGAAGGCGCTGGCCACAGCCGGGTGCTGCAGCCCCACAGTCCTGTGCCCACAAGATGGCTCGGACGCAGTGCCCGGGCAGCTGCCAGCCCCCAGCCCTCCCGAGTCCCATCAGGGATGGCCTGGAGCAGAGGGCTGCGGGAGACCCGGGAGGAGGCCTGGGTGACCCTGTGGGATCCTGCAGCCACCAGGATGCTCACCTGACACAGCACAGGTAGATGGAGTGCAGGATGACGGCTGAGGCGCAGAAGTAATCCATTTTCTGAGGAAGACAGTGCCAGGGCCAGTGGGAGGCCGCAGGGTACAGAGGGCTTTGTGGGGGGCAGGGAGGGCCACAGAAGAGCCGTGGATGGGGGTGGCCACAGGGAGGGGACAGGACCTGGGCCGGCAGTGTCCACGCCTCTACCCACTGCTATTTCAAGGCTGGACCAAGTGGACAGAGTTCGCAGGACATTGTGCAGGGTGCTGCTGAGACCACAGGACCTGGGTGTGCTCCTAATTCGGGGCGCTGCCTGGAGTCTGAGGGCCACGGGGTCAGCCCTGACGGCACCCCTTTATTACCTGGGTGCCCCTGAGTAGCAACTGATTCCTCTCCTCCGAGACCCCCCAGGCTCGGGGCATCTGGGTGTTGGCACTGTGTGTGGGAGCTCCCTGTGTCCCTCTGGATGCTGTGGGGCCGCGCCACTCACCTCTGTGAGCTCCGTGTCCCTGGTGTGGAAGACTGTGGACCAGAACCAGGCATTAAGGGACACCTGGGGGGAGAGGACAGTGAGTGTGCTGGTGGGGTGAGAGGCTGGCTTTCCTGTGCCCCCACACCCCCAGCCAGTTCCCTCTGGTCCACACCTGCCACCCCAAACCCCCAAAGCACAGGAGCTGTGGCCTCCACCGGTCCCGCCTGACCTGGGAACCAGTTCTGGCAGAGCCAGGTCCCCAGTTACCCAATCACTAAGACAACAGCCCCCGGGGGGCCGCACCTCCCCCAACGCCAGCCTTGACAGCCCCACCCAGCCCGGGGGTGCGGTGACCTCAGCCTCTGGGGGCGGGAGGAGGCGGGTGGGGAATGGGGCGGGAGCCAGCTTGGGGCACACTCCCAGTCCCACTGGGGCCCAGGCTCCTGGGAGGCGCCCACCTGGCCGGCCCAACCCGCTGGACCAGAGGCTGCTGGGACCTGGGAGGGGCCGGGGCGGCAGAGGGGGCTGCGGTGGGCGAGGGCCCAGGGCCAGGCTGGAAGCCACCTTCCGGGAAATTAACCGCCTGCCAAGTACAAATCAGCTGGCAGGGGAGCCTGAGCCCTCGTGGGAGCTGGCGCTGGCACCGTCATCAGGGACGGGTGGGCTGTGCTGGAGACAGCGCTGGGAAGCCGGAGACAGTGACAGTCAAAGGAAGGACAGCAGGGGCAGGCTTGGTGTACAGCCCTGGAGGGGTGGAGGGTTGCCTAGGAGGGACAGGCCTGCCCGAGCCGGGGAAGCCAGGGCTGCTCATTTAGTAGGCACCAGGACAAGGGGACAGGCGGTGGCTGTGGGCAGAGAGCAGGGCAAGAAGAGGGGACAGCAGGGCGGAGGCAGGCGGGGCGCACCAAGCTGGTCAGGCTCCCTCGCCTGCCTGCCAGGCCGGGAAGGCCCAGGGTGTCTGCCTCGGCCCCGCCCTCTCGGCCCAGGCTTCCCAGGATGGACGGGGCAGCCTCGGTGGTCTGCAGTTCCTCCCTAGCCCGCCGAGCCCCCTCGCCCAGGTCACTTCCTCCTTTCAGGGTGGCCACACTGTCCCTGCCCCAGACAGTCATGGAGGCACAGCTGAGGCCGGAAGTGGGACTAACCCGGGTGACTCCTTGGGGCCGGTGGTGCGCAGGAGAAGAGCCGGCCCGGGCTGGACACAGGGCCATCTCAGGGGCAGTGTGGGAGGGAGAGGGAAAGCAGCAGGGCTGGCAGCCAGCCAGGGCTCCTGTCACCCACAAAGGAAGGGGGAGGCGACAAGAGGCCTGAGCTAAGTGGCAGTTGGAACACAGAAAACAGGGGGAGGAGATACGCTGGGCAAGGCCTCGGCTCCATGGGGACAGCGCGGGGATAGGGAGGGGCTGCTGGGTCCCTGTCCACTGCCTCCCAGGCGCCTTCCACTAGAGACCCACCTGGAGCTAGGCTCTGACCTGAGAAGGCCTTGTGCCTTGGGGACTACCCATCATGGGGGCTCCTCTTTCCCAGCCTGGGAGATGAGGGCATTAACAGTACAGGCCCGAGTTCGATCCCCGGCACCATAAAAAAACAAAAACAAAAACAAAAACAAAAACAAAAACAAAAACAGGGCTGGGGACTTAGCTCAGTGGTTAGGGTGCTTGCCTTGCAAGCACAAGGCCCTGAGTTCGATCCCTAGCACCAAAAAAAAAAAAAAAAAAAAAAAAAAAAAAAAAAAAAAAAAAAAAAAAAAAAAAAACCAAAACAAAAACAAAAAAACAGTACAGGCCCAGAGCTCACCACCAGGGCTCGAGCCTGGCCCTGTACTTCCTGTGAATGAGCCTTGCTGGCCTCAGTTTTCTCATCTGTAAAACGGGAATAATCAGTGTCGATCAGGACTTGGCAAGCAGAACAGACACAGGGGCAGCCTGGTGTCCAGGACAGGGGAAGCTTAAGTGTTAGTCTCTCCTCCGGGAGCCAGCACGGCACCCTCACAGCTCCCCGCAGCCCCGGGCCAAGGAGACTAGGTGGGCATGGTGGGCATGGTGGTGCCCACCTGTAAACCCAGCACCCAGAAGGCCGAAGCAGGAGGACTGGGGTAAGTTCAAGACCAGACTGGACTACATAGTGAATTCAAGGCCAGCCTGAACTACACAGCAAGACTCTGCCTCAAAACAAACACACAAATGAAAAACAGAGCCCAAATTGTCCTCCCTATCTCCCTCCAGGCCAAGGAGGTCTAGGCTGGTAGGTGTGGTCTCCCCCTCTCCCAGTGGCTGGTCTGTGCCACAGGCCCACACCAGGGCCAGAATGTCCAGTCTGCACAGTGAGACAGACCACATTCAAGTCCTGTCCCAGCTCCTGAACCACATAGTGTGCGTGTATATGTGTGTGTTTAGGACGAGGGTCTCGCTATGTTGCTGAGCCAGCCTTCAATTCCTGGACTCAAGTGATCTTCCTGCCTCAGCCTCCTGACTAGCTACAGGCCAGATGAGAGGCTGTGAGGATGACTGAGAACCTCTGGGCACAGGATACCCCCCGCAGAGGGCTGCTGCTCCCGCTGCCAGGCACACAGCAGGTGTCACATTGAGTGCTGGCTTCCTCATGTCGCCCGGTTTCCCGTTCCTCTAGGGTCACAAAGGTCAAAGTAAAACCAAGGTATGCAGCCCACGGAACTGCAGCCTTTATCACTGAGGAGGGGGACATGGAACAAAGGGGGAACCCCGGTGCTGGCACAAAGGGGATGCACGGGGACTGGAGAACGGGGTGGGGGGCGGGGAACCCTCCAGTGGGGATTCAGGAATGGGGGGACCCTCGGGCAGGGACAGGGAAGGCCAACAGGAGGCTGTTTCAGTCTGCTAGAAAATAAGAAAATTGAGCCCAAAATATCCCAGCTGTGAAACTGGTTTGATGTCAAGTGTGCCAGATCTGTCAGGAATCCGACCCCCGTGCTAAGCCCAGGCTTGGGCTGTCCCTGACACCCCAGCCGTGGGGACAAGTGGGTCTTTAAATAGCTCAGTGTCTCAGAAGCGGGGGAGGCAGAATGTTAAATATGAAGCCTGCTGCCACCTGCCCCCCCTCGGCCACCCAGGCCACCATGTCCTGCTGTGGGCCTCAAGCAGGCGACCGGTCCCTGCTCACACTCTGGGAAGGGGGCTCCTCCTGTCATCAGAAAAGATTCCTTGATTTCACAACCACCTGGAAGTCCTCCCTGGAGTCTACCCATCCCTCTGCTGCACGCTACACCTGGCTCTCGTAGTGTCCCTAGCACACGTGACACAATTGGTCCCAGCTCCATAAATCACTGCACAGAGACATCTAGGCTTCCCTGCCACATAGGCACAGGACCTCCCACACAGAGGGGTGTGGACTGGTTCAGCCTCTGGCCTAGGCAGAGCAGGAAGGAGTGGCTGCTCTTCGAAGTCAGAGTCCCAGTGCTCAGAGCTTTGGTGGCTCTGGGTCTGCTGGCTGCTGGCACCGGGCAGGGTCACCTTCTTGTGTCACACTGGAGACTGGACCTCTGTGTTTTCAGAGGGAAAGACAAGGACCCTGCCCAGGTGGACCCCGGAGCGGGCCCTGGACACAGAAATCAGGGCCCCGCTTGCTCCAGAGGACCCAGCCCAGGACAAAGTCCCCGCCGCACCCCTCACAGCTTGGCTCTCTCCCTCCCTGTCTCCCAAGAAAACACAAGGCTCAGAGTATAAAAGCCAAACGGGGTCATCAAGGGCTGTGGGCCCTGAGCAAGTGTCCCGGAAGAGTCTAGCAGTGGCCTGGGGGCATCCCACAACCTGCAGGGGCCCAAGGGTGCTGCCCAGCTACGCCCTCTCCCATGCCAGCCTCCCTGAACCCTGCACCTCCCCTCAGGGTCCCCGGTCACACTGGGCTGCAGCTGGGACCCCCTGCTGACACCTCTAATCAAGGCCAGCACCGCAGCCCAGCATGGGGTGCACACCTGTGATCCTTGCACTAGAGAGGCCGAGACAGGAGGATCCTGAGTTCAAGACTAGCGTACCGCTGTGACCACTGGCCTTTGCACGGGTCATGCAGCCAAAGGCTGGGCCCCTCCAAGGGGCCTGCCTCAGAGCTGCAGTGCAACCATAGAGGCCGGGAGAGCTGTTCAGGGTTCAGGCAGGGTGGCGCCTGCTCTCTAAGAGGGTTGGGGACAGACAGTGCAGGGAGCGCCCAGCTAGCAGGCTCTAATCTAGACACACCCAAGGCGTCTCGCACATCCCCTCCCTCCCTAAAATCACCACAGATGGGTGCAGGTGGCTTCTTCTGGGATGGATGACGGAGACCATGCCCAACACCAGGGCCGCCACCTACAGCATGCGCTGGACCTGAGGTGGCCCGAGTCCTCCCCGTGGCCCCACACGCACCCTACCAGCCACCTCCTGTCTGCAGACTGCCCCGCTGGGTCTTTCTGGCCTGGTTACTCGGGACGAGAACAACATCACTGTCCCCTCCTTCCCAAACAGCCCAGCCCAGGACTGCACTGGAACGTCGGCCCTGGGTGGCTCGAAGCCCCGCGGTGGCCTCCTCGATGAGGTGCCCAGGTCACCTACCCAGGCGAAGGCCACGCACGTGTGGTACATGGGGGACGAGGGGGGCACAGAGGTGCGGTAGCGGCAGAGCATCACCAGGCTGGCCAGACCGTTGAGGAAAGAGGCCACGGCGGAAGCTGGCTCTTGGAAGAACAGGAACCGGAAGAAGGGCCACTGGAGAGGGAGAGACGGAGGGGACCTAAAGACAGCGGCTCCCAGCCGGCCCGGTCAGCTGGCCCGCGGCCTTCACACTGAGCTACGGCCCAGCCTTTCTGCAGTTTTTCATTTTGGGACACTTTTGAGGATCACCATGAACTCAAGGCCAGCCCGGGCTACATAGTGAGACCCTGTCTCAAAACAAGGAAAAGAAAGAGAAGCGGCCAACCGTGAGAGGAGCAGGTGTGAGGCCCACATGCCTGTCACCCTACACGCTGGGCTGCTGGCAGAGCTGGGCCGACTGTGGGGCATCTTACTCCCACCAACGCCCACCGTGGCCCTTCCCGGACTCTGCAACTCACCTTGCCGTGGAATTGGGGCACCCTGTGGCCCTCCTGGAGGTACAGGCCGACGGTGACCCACATGCAGTCATACTTGCAGTCATCCCGACAAGTCCAACCTGCAAGAGACAGATGAGGCCTGCGGACTCCGAGGCCCAGGGGGAGCGGGGGCTCGGGGTCGAGAGCAGGTGGAGAGGGTGGGAGAAAGCTGAAGACTGCAGCCTCCCACCAGGTACAGGAGCAGTGGGCGCCAGGGAGGGGCGCGTGTGTGCCCATTTGTGCTCCACTGTGGGCACAGAGACTGAATGGGGATGTTCAAGATGGACAGCCTGGCATGTGATGGCCTTAGCTATGGACCCGGCATTTATGTTTGTCCCGGACATTTACTCTCACCCATCAGGGGGGTCCTGGCTGTCTTACTCCCATGAAAATGCAGTGGAAAATCCTTCATTGTGACTCTTTCCTTTTCTTTCTTTTTTTTCTTTTTTCTTTTTTTTTTTTTTTTTGGTGCTGGGGATTGAACTCAGAGTCTTGTACTTGCTAGGCAAACACTCTAACCACTGAGCCAAATCCCCAGCCCCCCCTTTTCTTTTTTCTTGTTCTTTCGTTTTTTGACGCAGTGTCTCTCTACGTAGTCCATGCTGCTTCACACTCTGGATTCTCCCGCCTCAGCCTCCTGAGTACTGGGATTACAGTCATGTGCCACCACCCTGGGCTTTGCCCTGACTTCTGAGGTTCCAAATGGCCTTTCCATGTTTCTGGCCACTGGTCCTTTTCAGTATGCTAAGTGCCTGGATGTGGCCTTGTCTGGAATAGAAAGGGGTGATAGAGGACAGTGTGTGGCCAAACATGACAGAACTGGAAACTGAGTCCTCAGAGGCAGGATTGAACCTCCAAGTGTCCTCAGCCAGGAAACCAGGACTGGAGGACTTACTTCAAAGAGTGGCAGCGAGAATTCACTGAGCTACAGTGACACCTGTCATATGGTGGGCGCTTGGTATGTCGGCTCTTTGCCCAAGACCATCGTGAGTCCAAATTTAATGCACCCATCTGGGAGCCCCACCTTCATAAAATGTCCCTGCTTCCACCCACTCAAAGCCAGAATCCATTTCTTCCTCTCCCAAATGCATCCAGTCCTTAACCTAAGGGTTCAAATCATTCTGTACTTTTTGTTTTGTTTTGAGACAGAGTCTCACTATGCAACCAAGCTGGCCTTGAACTGGCGGCGATCCTCCTGCCTCTGCCTCCTGAGTGCTGGGATGACAGGCATGCGCCACGACGCCCAGCTTGGCATGAAGTATTTCATAAGCAGTGGTTTGACTGAATAAACAAAAAGCAAAGACGTCTGGGCTGATGAGACCGCCATCACCCTGGAGGTTCCACTCACACTCATAACAAACCCGGGCGAGGAAACCAAAGTTCAGAGACGGTACAGTAAGAGGGGCCGCCATGGGCGGGGGCCACGACCAATGGGCGGGGCTCGCAAGGGGGTGGGGCCTACCTGCTAGACTCATGTAGATTGGCTGGTGGGAACGGAAGTGCTTCAGTGCGCGCCCCGAGCAGTTCCGCTCCTCGCACCGCAGCACGCAATCGCGGTACACCGGCTCGCGGTCGCCTTGGGAGGCGCTCGCCAGCGCTGCTCCCCCGGCCAGCAGCACGAGCCGCACCAGCCGCGCCGCGCTCCCCGCCATTCTGTCACTCTGGCTGGCCGCAGAGGGCGGAGCTTAGGAATGTAGGAAGCCTCCACTTCCGGAGTAACCGGAAGTACCTGTGCTCATCTTTGCACCCTCCGCTGACGTCCACCGACTTTAAAGAAAAGTTCCCGGATTTTTGTGGGTGCCTGCCTTACCCCTCTTCGCACTGTCCTCTTCCTAAAATGAGGCGACAGACTTAAGGGAAGGGGGACGCCTGGTGAGATCCGGAACAAAAGAGTGATTTTTTTTCTTTTAATTCTCCAGGGTTTCTCATTTTATATATATATATATATATATATATAATTTTTTTTTTAAACAAAGACTAGCCTTTAATGTAGTGAAAATAAGCTTATGATCCCCAAAAGTTTAGCGGACCTTTTGGGTCAAATCATTCAGAAATCTGTCAATTGCAGATTCAGAGGATCTGCATTAAACTTGGCCTAAATGCCAGGCATGGTGGCACA
>PVJO010005480.1:50609-98253 GCA_004026905.1 Hystrix cristata
AAAAAAAAAAAAAAAAAAAAAAAAAGGCCTCATTTGCAGGAGAACAAGCTACTTCTGCAACCAGCTGTGTTGGGTCCCAATTCCCAGATATGCCTGGCACTGGCACTGGCCACCTCTCTCCTGGCATTGTCCACCTCTCTGACGACCTCACATGCCGCGGTCGCCTCCTCACGGGTCTCCTTGCTTGCACTTTGCTCCCTCCAACCCCTGCTCCAGTTGCTAACCCTTAAATTAAAATTCCTCACTAGCTCCCAGTTACTCAGGATACAACACAGGCCCCATGAGCCCTGCGGGATTCGCCCTGCCCCCTGGGCTGCGCGTCTTTGCTCTGGATCTTCCTCAAAAGACCGAGTCCCTCTGCCTCCAGTCTCTACCCCTTTGTGTCGCTATTCTTGCCTGTTCTCCTCTCACCAGTGTAAACGCTGCCCCCTCGGGTGCTCCTCAGCCTCTGCTGGGGCAGGTGACACTAGATGGCCCGAGGCTGAGGACCTTCCTGTCCTGCTCATCAAGCCTCCAGCGCTAGCACAGAGCTCGACGCAGGGAGGCCACGCATGCCATGCTGGGTTTTGTTTGGTTTTTGTTGTTCAGAGACAGGTTCTCACTATGCAACTCAGGCTGGGCTAGAACTCACCCTGGAGCCCAAACTGGCCTGGAACTCACCATCTTCCTGCCTCCCAAGTGCTGAGATTACAGGTATGCAGCACCATGCCTGGCTTGTTTTTAATAAATGAGTGATTATGTTTCAACGTGAAACCCGTTGGGTGCCTATCTGGGGCCCTCAAACGCCACAGGCGTGGCTCTTCGCTGAGAAGAGAGGTACCAGTAGTATTTCAAGGAACAATTAAGAAGGGCCCTTGGGACTGGGGTGCGTGCTGTAGTGCCCTCCCCCACCCGATGTCCCTGCATGACCATGGGCTCCCACCCACCCACCCACAGCTCCTGGAAGCCTGAGAGTCCTATGGGCAAGGAGGCCTTCCCTCCTCCCGTGCTCTTTCACGGGATGGGGTCAGAATTTCCTCTGTGCTGAAGGGGTAGGAAGTAGGGGTTGGGGGGAAGCAGCCCTGGGTCCCTTCCTTCACTCACCCACCCACCAGCCTGGAGACTGCTCCTGAGCCCATGCCTCTGGCACCACGCTCAGCACGTCACAGCTCCAAGACACAGGACTCCCATCATGTTTTCTGTGAGTGGCTCTTCTGTAGTTAAACATGACAGGAAGTGTGTACCTGGAATCGAGCACCCGGGTGACTGGAAGTTAAAATGAATAAAGCAGACAGCCCCCCAGGAGCTGGTCCCAAAGGATGGAGTGCTCATACTACTTTGTATCTGCAGATTGGGCCTTTGATAATACTTTGTTTTTAATTTTGACCTTACTAACTTTGAAATCTTTTTTTCTTTTTTCCAAGATAGGGTCTCACTATGTATCCTAGGCTGGCCTTGAACTCGAGGTGATTCTCCTGCCTCAGCCCACGAGTGCTGTTTCCTTGTTCCCCCCTCCCAGAGCCCACTGTCCTGCTGTTGCCAGGTGAGAGCTCTGGTTCTGTTTTGGAGGAGGGAGGGAGCTGCCATGGGCTGCAGAGGCATCCTTTCCTTCTTCTACATGAGCTTCGCCAGCCCTGCTGTGTGTCAGCCACTGCACTTGTGAGGGGAGAAAAAGATGAGTCAGGAGTGGTTTCCAAGCCGGGCATTGTGGTACATGCCTGTCATCCCAGCACTCGGGAGGCTGAAGCAGGAGGATCCTGTGGTTTGGAGGTCAGCCTGGCCTACTGGTTCCCAGTGCAGGGAGAAGAAACACAAAACAATTTGTGCAAAGGTTAGTGCTTCACAACAAGCTGACCACATTCTGAGAGCAAAAATGGGAGACGGCCTCCCAGGAGGATCCCGTACTCACTAAATGTTTGTTAAGGTTCCCAGTGTGCAGTGGTCTGGGGAGGCAGTGTCCTTATCATGGCCAAAGGAAGGATATAAGTAAACAAGTTGCAAACAGACGGCTAAAATAATTTCGCTGCTGAGATAAGAACACACAGTGCAAGCTCTGTGCAGGGTATGTTGGTGCCGTCAGAGCGGGAGGTACCTGAGCCTCTTCCCAGCAGTTTCCCTCCTGGGTTTGTCTAGACAAGCGCGAAATGTGGGAACCTACAGTTATTCCTAACAGCATTCCTTATTATCCTCAGTAGGAACAAAAGACAAGGCCTAAATGTTCAGCAGCAGCCAATGAGTCTCAGTCACGGAAGGAGGGCGCAGGGTGGAATGCAGAAGAGCAGTGGAGGGGAGCAGGGCGCATTTGCAGTGGACTGGCATGGGAAAATCTCTGTGGAGTGTGAAAAGCAAGATGTTAGCTGGGCATGCTCGTGCACACCTGTAACCTCAGTTACGAGGGAGGCTGAGGCAGGAGTGTCGAAAGTTCAAGGACAACCTGCACGATTTAGCAAGACCTGGTCTCAAAATAAAATTTAAAAAGACCTGAGATAGAGCTCAGTGGTAGAGTGATTTCCTAGCATGCACGAGACCCTGGGTCTGAGCCCTACAGAAAGAAAGAAAGAAAGAGAGAGAGAAGGAAGGAAGGTGGGCCCTGTAGTATGTGTATATATCTTCAATTTAAAAACAAAGGCAAAACGTAAAAAGAATAACTTCCTGTGTGGACAATTTCCTTGTCCTGTGTGGACAAACGTTGAGGGAAACAGGATTGGATGATGTCCTAGCTACAGTCGGGATGGTGAGGGATGGAAAGCCTACTTTGGGTCAGGTACCTTTTTCTGCTGGAACCTGCAGGACCAGAGGAATCAGCCCTGCAAGCCCTGGGGGCAGAGCCCTATCGCTAATGACCAGTGCAAAGGCCCTGGGGTGGGAACATGGTGATAATCTTTGGAAATCAGAAAAGAATGTGGTGAGACAGGGCAGCCACCAGGGATGGGTCTGGTGGACGCTGTGGGCAATGAGGGTTTCAGTTTATGCTTTCAACCTTCACTTCGACTGCCAGGGGAAAGGAAAAGGATCAGAGGAGCTAAGGGCCTGGTACTCGACCCAGGAGAGAAATGGGCAGAGGCTGAGATGAGCTGGTTGGGGCAGGAAAAGGCCATAAGGCATTTGAAGAGGAGTTGCTAGATCTCAAAAGAACAATCAGATGTGATGGCAACAGAAGAACCAAGTAGGTGGGTTTAGACAAGGCAATCATCTGAAACTGGCCTTGTCCCCCCAGGCTATGACTCTCATTGCTGTGTGCTTCTGGAAGCTTCCCAGTCGTCTCTAAAACCAAAAGCCAAGCCAGCCGTGGTGGTGTACCCTGTAATCTCTGCACTCGGGAGGCTGAGGCAGGAGGATCACCATGAGTTTAAGGCCAGCCTGACTTGCCTAGGGAGACCCTGTCTCAAAACACCAAAAATAGGACCTGGGGATTTAGCTCAGTGGCTAGAGCGGTTGCCTAGCAAGTACAAAGCCCTGAGTTCGAGCACCGAATAAATAAATAAATAAAAATAAAACAAAGAAATAACATTAGCCAGGAATCACTGTGTCTAATTTTCTCATGTTGCAGATGGTAGAGTGAAGCCTTGTTCAAGGCCACCGGCGCAGCTACAATCTGACAAAGGACCAGGGGCCACGGGCACAGGAGCCAGCACAGCCCACAGGTGGCCGGAGGCCACCAGGGAAGCCATGTGTCCACCCCAGGAGGGAAGCAAGGTGAGACCAAAGAGTGTTTCTGTCCCTTGTGGGATGAAGGCCACCTCTAGGGCCTCGGGCTGCATTCCTGAATGTGAGGGCCAGGAGGTGTTGCAGGCCAGGAGCAGGGCCTCAGCCTTCAGGCTCTGTCCCTTTGTGTCCTGGAGATGGCAACTAATCCTGGACCAGGGCAGGACTTCCGGTGACCAATCTACTTGTGTTCATACCAGGCCACTTCTAGGAAGGCTTTTTTTTTTTCTGTTCTGGAATTGAACCCAGGGCCTTGCACACACTAGGCAAGCTCTCTACCACTGAGCTTCACCCACGACTCTTTATTTTGAGGCAGGGTCTTGCTAAATTGCCATCCTCCTGCCTCAGCCTCCCAAGTAGGTGAGATCACAGATGTGTGCCACCATACCCAGTGTAAGACTGCTTTGCTCATCAGGAGCTTCTCAGTGACTCCCTTATCCCCAGGGAGGCCACGTGCCTGCTCTGGGGTGCCTTCTGAGTGACCGGTCGACACACACGTGTCCCCTGTCCCCCAGCGTGCCGTGCCCAGCCTGAGGCCTACGGTGTAGGCGCAGGTTGGTGCCCCGACCTCAGACTGCGGACCGGTCTGTCTCTGTCTCCTCCCTTTCTGTTTCCAACTCTCTGACCCTAGGCTGGTTGGTGAAGAAGGCAGAGGGGAGGAGACTCTAGTGCCAACACACACACACACTCACACGCGCGCACCCAGTCACGGCCTTCCGTGCCCCCGTCGCAGTGGCTGTCAATGATTGACTGGCATTTTACAGCCCGCTGCTTTCAGACCCCAGCCTGGTGACCCTGAGAGGTCACCTCCATAAGCTGGGGCCTGCCTGATCCTTCATGTCTGTGGTCACCTCCGCTGCCTGAAGGCTGGGTGCCTGCGGCCCAAGGCACTGCCCTCTGACCCCGTGTCTGGGGCCCTCTGTGACCAATCTCATCCCCCGGCACAACGGTGGTTCTTCGCCACCCCCTCAGCCCCCAGGGTCCCCTCAGTCTCCATCCCTCAAACGCCCTCTTTCCCTGGCTCCCCTGCCAGGCCTGGCTGGAGGGACAGTGGCTGAGAAGAATCGACACTCAGCCCTTGCCCCCCTCTCCTCTCTCTGGTCAAACAGCAGGCCAAGTTTTTTCCTCTTCCTTCCTGGCTCTGAATGCATTCTTTCTCTTTGGGAGCCTCCTCCCAGCCGGCCCAGCCCCTCCCCTGGCCCCCGCCCCACTGAGCCCTGGTGGTGGCTCTGCCCTCCCCACTGTGAGAGGGTGGTCTGGCTCCAAGGCGGGGTCGACCCCGGTGGCTTCCTGCCGAGGCCACCTTGGCTGTGGGGCCTGGGTGGGGCCTGCCATGGTACCCTTCCTTCCATGCCCTTCAGGCTCATGCTCCCAGCTCTGCTCTGTGACCTAGGAAAGTCCCTCAACTCTTGGCATCTTGGGCTTCTCTTCAGCAAAACGGGGTGAATAACATCCACTGCTCTGGAACCTTAAGGACTCGTGGGTAAGGGATGTGGTTTTGGACAGAGTGGCACACAACACGGGTCTCTGAGGATGGCACTGCAGCAGCTTCCCGTCCTCCTAATGAAGAGGCATGAGGGGCAGGCCTGCGGGACAAGGGACACTTCTAACTCTGACCCTAATGTGCTAATGGCCTCTCTCTTTCTCTGTGCTGGGGACCGAACCAAAAGCCTTCATGCTGAGGTCCATCCCCAGCCCTTTTTATTTTGGGACAGGATCTCACTAAGTCAGTAAATTGCCCACGCAGGACTTGAACTTACCATCCTCCTGCCTCAGCCTCCCAGTGTGCCGGGCTTACAGGACAGTGCCACCATGCCCGGCCCGATGGTCTTCTGCAGCTGCAAACACCCTGGTGTGAGCCCTCGGTGTGGAGCCAGGTCAGGAGTGCCCCAGGACCGGAAGTCGCAGGTTTGAGATGCGTGCCTGCTGGCCCTGGGTGGGAAGATAGGGCCAGCGCCAGGGCCTGGTTTCCTTGGACACTCAGCTCTTCCCATTGGCCCCAAGATGTCCTGGGCCAGCTGCTTACCTCTTCTGTGCCTTAGTTTCCCTAATCTTCAGTCCAGTGTAACACAAACCTGTGGAGGCTGGCTGAGGGCTGGCTACGTCGTGGTGAGCAGCAGGGGCAGCGCTGTGGGACACAGACCCGCTGGCCACCCACCACCCAGGCCACACACACCCCCTACACACTGCACACACCACACACTGTACACCACATACGCACATACACACACCACTCACACATACAGGATTCCAGGCTCTTGCTGCACACCGTGTGTCTGGGTCTTTTCTACTCCTTTTGAGTTCTTTTCCCTCTTTCTTTTTTCTTTCTCTTTTTTTTCCTTTTCCTTTCCTCCCTCTTCTTTCCTTCCTTCTCTTCAGTGAGGGGATCAAATTCAGAGCTCTGTGCCTGCTCAACCACTGAGCCCCACTCCAGCCCATTTCTTCCCTTTCCTTTTTCCCTTTCTCCCTCCTCTCTTCCTTCCTTCCTCTGCCTGCCCCCCCCCTTTCCAACACTGGGAATTGAATCCAGGGTACACTGAGCTACATCCCCAGACCTTTTTATTTTGACCTAGGGTCTCACTAAGTTGCGCAGCTGGCCTCAAATTTGTGATTTTTTTTTTTTTTTTTTTTTTTTGGTGCTGGGGATTGAACTCAGGGCCTTCTGCTTGTGAGGCAAACACTCTAACCACTGAGATAAATCCCCAGCCCAAATTTGTGATCTTTCTGCCTCATTTTCCCTCATAACTGGGATTACAGGTGTGTATCACCACCCCAAGCCCCCATGCTATTTTTTTAAATTTATTTTTGAGACAAGAATCCACTCTGTAATACAGGCTGGTCTTGAACTCACTATGTAGTATGTAACCCAGGCTGGCCTCAAACTCGAGGTGCTCCTCCTGCCCCAGCCTTCTCAGTGCTGAATGCTGGAATTACAGGCATGCACCACCACACCCAGCTTCCATTCTATTTCTTTATTTTTTTGTTTTTCTTTTCCATTCTATTTCTTAAAACAAACAAACAAACAAAAAACAGGATTTGGTTTGATTGTCTAAATTAAGGAAGAGTAAGCTTCAGGCCCCTCATTTCCATGCAGGTGACCTATTTTTGGGGGGAGGGGTGCTGGGGATCAAACTCTGGGCCTTGTGCTTGCTAGGCAAGCGCTCTACCACTTGAGCTAAACCCCCAACCCTGGTGCCCTATTTTGTATTCACAACTTTGTGTTCTTTTCTTAACCAGAGCCCTTCAAATTCTGCAAACTTCAGGCCTTGCCAGACGTGGATCTGTCCCAGTGAACAACCCTGGAGCGCGTGCTGAGTAGGTATTCAGGGCCAAGCATGAGCCCCGAGCCACAGCGGGTTACCTTCCTTAGCCCCTGCACGGTGGGCCAGAAACCCTTCCACGGAGGAGCAGCCGAGGCCTGGGAAGCCCATCACCGCCCAAGGCCACACGGCCCACGGGCGATGCAGCCGGGACTCCTCCTTGGTCATCTGTCCTTGTCCTCTGTCCTCAGCCAGTCTGGAATGTGCATTAGCAGTGGGAAGGAGTCAACAAACACCAGCATCCTCCACTTCCGGTCCGGTAGGTGCCTCGGACCCCCCCGGACCAGCCCAGGTGTGTGTGCCGGGCTGAAGTATTCCAATGAGCACCGCCAGACTCGGCAAATAGAAAATAATGATGCCCTGGTACATCTGAATTTCAGATGAACAATGAATTTGTTAGTATAAGTGCATCCCCTGCAGTGTGTCATCGCAATTCCCAACAATGATGTGCCTCCTTCCCACCCCACCGCCCTGCTCTCCCCTGGGGACGGGGTTGGGGGACTAAGCTGGGATGCGGGGCAGGGGGCAGGAGGGGTGGTGGGGTTGAGCAGGGGACTAAAACATATCAAAAAGAAAGGAACCTGGAATGAATGGGGTGCTGGGTGCCCCATCAGGAAACAGGAAGCAGCTCCTGCCAAGGACTGAGACCCAAGTCCCTTCCTCTTGGTTGTCTACCTGCGGATCACTCAAGATCGTGCTTTTCAGGCCACAGGAACCTCAAAGACTCCAGAGGGGAGTCAGGGAGCCACAAGGCAGACACAACACGTCACCCAGCCCTCGACGTCGTCGATGTCCGTGACTACTTGTGGATGCCACGGTAAAAACACTTTTGTTTTGTTTTGTTTTTTTGAGACAGGGTCTCGCTAGGTAGTTCAGGCTGGCCTCGAAATCACGGGAATCCTCCTGCTTCAGCCTCCTGAGCGGTGAGATTACAGGCGTGCGCTACCACACGCGGCAGACTACTTCATAGTAAAACAAATAGGCACGGGTTGGAGTAGGATGCAAACTGCCCAAGAATGTTGAAGATACAACCTGAGGCTTCGGGACAGTCTGCCCCACGCTCCGGGCGGAGCGGGGGCCGGGACCACCGTCCTCGGCGTTCAGGGCTCCTCCCCGCGCTCGGGCGGGACGCACCGGCGGGCAGGGCGGGAGCGGGGCGGCCCCTCCCTGGGCGCTGGAATGCGCGGGGGGCGGGGCGGGGGCTCCAATCCCGGCGGCGGCGGCGGCGGCGGCGCAGGCGGCGCAGGCGGAGGGGGAGGGGAGCTGGCGAGCGCGTCCGGCTGGAGTCGCAGCTGAGATTCCGCGCGCGACGCGCGCCCCGACCCCGATCCCGGTCCCCGCGCCCTGCCCGGCCCCGCGCGCGCCATGGGGCCCGGGCCGCGCTGAGCGCCATGGAGCTGGCGGCCTGGTGCCGCTGCGGGCTCCTCCTCGCCCTGCTGCCCGCCGCGGCCGCGGGCAACCAAGGTGGGTCTCGGGCGGCTGGGGGGTCCCCGAGATCGCCGGTCGGGGGGTCGCCGAGCGCGCGCCCGGCCGGGACGGGCGGGAGGGCGCCGAGTTGTCGGACCCGCGGAAAGTTCTGCGAGCGCTCGGAAGTTCGCCGTGCGCTGCGCTGCGGGTGCGCGCGGCCCCTCCGGCCCTTCTCGGAGCGTGGGGGTCCTCGCAGCCTCCGCCCCCTACCGGGCTGCGCCGGATTTCGGGGTCCCGCCCCCGCGGCCGCCCGCGATCGGTTCCCCGGCTCCAGGCCCGGCCGGAGGAGGGGGCGCTGGGAGGCGACCTGTCCGGCGGAGCGGGGAGCAGGGCCGGCCGGCCGGGGTGCAGTGGCCTCCGGCCGGGGTCCGGGTCGGGGGAGGGGCTGGCATTTGCTTGGAACGCATTTCTTCCGAAAGTGGGTACTGTGGGTGGTCCCCACATTTCTTTTTTTCTCTCTCCTTTCTCTCCTTCTCTCCTTTTTAAAAATCCCCAGTGCTGGGGATGGAACCCAGGGCCTCGCACCTAGACAGCGCTGCCCCCCTGTGCAGCACCCCCAGGCCTGTGTGGAACAGATTGCTTTAGGGCCGCCCTAAGAACTGTGTGCTTCGGGACTGTGGCGGATGGGGTGGCTTTCCTGGCTCCAAGCCTTGTGAAGTTGGAGAGTTACAAGGGAGGGATCCCCGGGCTTAGGGGAGGCGAAAAGCAGTGAGGCCAGTTTGGGGTACACAGAGGCCGGAGTGGGGGCCGCCTCCTCCTCTGTGCTGTGTGGGGGCAGGGTGACCAGGCGGGCTGGGTGTATCCAGACCCATCTGTCCATCTGTCCCCGCGGTGATAAAAGCCTACATATACTCTGCCTGACACCGTGTAGGGATTCGCATGCAAATCTTTGGGACACCCCAGCGAAAGTACTATTCACATCCCCATTTTCCGGGTGCAGACCTGGGCTCGATGAAATTAAGTAACAGCCAGGAAGCTGTGGGGCCCAGATGGGACCGCAGGCGGTGTGATGTGGGCCGCACGGTGGAAATCACCGCATCAGTTCACCCGACACAATGGGGACGCTGCTCCTGCCGTGGCTGGGTTGCGGGGGAGACCGATTTGTGGGAGCAGTGGGTGGTCCCCACGGCCAGGGAGCCTGGGGGGTGCTGAGTGTCATCGTGTCTGTGTCACCTGGGGCCCTAGCGGTGCACTGCGGTGCCCCCTGTGCTGTGCTGTGTGTCCGAGGCCACCCGTCGGGGCAGAGGTGTGGGGTCTGTGTGTTTGAGCCTTGTTGCCAAACAGCACTCCCTCCCTGCTGACTTGGGGACACAGGCTGAACTCTGCCCTCCCTGGGAACTCCCTCAAGGTGCTGGGCAGAGCTGCCGTAAACAGTGGGAGGAGG
The DNA here is from genome assembly GCA_004026905.1 of Hystrix cristata. Lineage (NCBI taxonomy): Eukaryota > Metazoa > Chordata > Mammalia > Rodentia > Hystricidae > Hystrix > Hystrix cristata. Next base: position 60,465 of record PVJO010005480.1, read on the forward strand.
TGGCCCTTCACCTCCTGGGTAGCCCTCCTGCTCCACCCCGTTTCCCAGGCCTCTGAACCTCTGAGGAGCTGGGTGAGGCTGGGCTGGGCCGCGCCCTGCTCACCTTGGCCCGGGGCTGCTGCACTGGAATGAGGGGGTCGTGCTGGGCACTGTGGGTGCAGACAGGGGCTCGGCATCCTGCAGGGAGCTGCTAAAGAGGCCATGCATCAGCCTGCTGCCTCCAGTATCCCGGCCACTTCCCTGGGATGGGGTGGAGGCTGGGGCGGGAGCGGGAGTCAGAAAGGCAGGATTTTCCCAAGTCGTTTCTTTCTTTTCTTTTTTTTTTTTTTTTTGGTGCTGGGGATCGAACTCATGGCCTTGGGCTTGCAAGGCAAGCACTCTAACCGCTGAGCTAAATCCCCAGCCCCCCAAGTCCTTTCTTAGAGGCCAAGGTTTCCTAACTTGCAGTGGATGAGTCCTTTCAACATCGGGGAGCTTTTGCCTACTTCCACTCCAGCACGAGTCTCCTGACAGCTGCCTTCCCTCTTTTACCCAGGGAAAGTGCTCACTTTAATCGAGAAAAAACAATTGCAGAGAGAGAGACAGGAGCCAATATAGAAAACTCATTGCATTCCGGAGTAAAATGAAAAGCCCTGCTTGTTTTCTCCTGGCTCAGGATCGCCTGCCTGTGTGCATCCTGATGGCCGACTCCCTCTCGCCTGAGCTTTGTAGGAAACTTGTACCGTGTGCTTCCTGTGTGCCCATTTCTTCTCCATACCTGGTTTCATCTCATCTCTGCCCCATCCTGTGATGGAGGTGCACAGAGCAGAAAGAGGGATGCAGAGAAAGGATGCATGCACCAGGGTCTCCTCCCGCTTTCCAGTGCTCCCCTGGGGCTTGGGGACTCTGCTGAGGAGGTGTAAGAGCTGGGCAGTGCCTTGGGGACAGTCAGGCGGCCTCGTGGGACAAGAAGCACTAGCTGCCGAACCAGCCTCCTGTCCGCTTGTCCCGCTGCGAAGGCAGGCCGAGCCCGGGGGCCTCTTGAGCCTGTGGCTGATGTGCCTGGCCTTGGGTGATGGGAGAGAGCCAGTCGGACAGGGCCAAGTGGAGGAGTGGGAATTACTAGAGCTGACGTTCATGTGTCCGCAGTTCTGTTTACAAAGCTTCGTCGTGTTTACAGACTGCTTCTGGGTCAGTCTGCTCCTTTAACACTTTTGGACCTTCTTGGAGGGAGAGGAGCACTGGTGGCCAAGTTGAGGTCGGTGAATTGTCGCTGCGTGCTGGCTAAGTCAGGGCCTGCCGGTTCTAGGAGGTTCTAGGAATCCCAGCCTCCGCCCTGTGGGCCTTGAGCCTCACGGGGTCACACTGTGAGCAGCTGAGCCAGGGTTTGGGCTCAAAGCTCCGAGTACAGACCCTGATGAGACCAAGCGTGGGAGACGTGGGGTTTGTGGCGGGTGTCCCTCACGTGGCTTTGGGCCCCTGGCTCAGGGAAAGCAGGGACTTCCTGGGGTGTGCTTGGAGACCAGAGAAGTATTTCATGTGGTGAGCAAGTGAGACGCTAGGCCCAAGGCTGGTAGGGAGGGGAGGACCCACCCAAGGGCCCCCTTGGCCACCAAAGCCCAACAGGGGGGACATAAAGAGTGTGACTAGCTCAAGCACAGCAATGGATACCATGACTTCAGTGAACCCTTTCGGTTTTGAAACTTTTAAATTTTTTAGTTTTCTTTTGAGACAGGCTATCACCATGTAGCCCAAGTGGGCCTCAAACTCTCGGCAATCCTCCTGCCTCAGCCTCCTGAGTGTTTGGGTTACAGGCAAGTGTTGCCACACCTGCCTGGTTTGGATACTCTTGTCTGGACCCCATTCATTCATTCATTCATTCAGGAGACACATACCCGAGCTCTCACCGTGTGCCTCTCACTGTCTTTGCTCCAGAGTTGGAGAGTGGGGACAGGTGTCCCCTGTGTGGAATTGGGACCTTCTGCCCCACAAGAACATTGGTGGAGCCAGGGTGGCCACCATGGTGAGGAGAGACGGATGAAGAGGTGGGAAGCAGGAGGGGGTGTCAGGAAAGCCTTGTAGGCCCCCTGCCTGCTTGGGGGTGGCGGCAGACCTCGGTGGGGGGGACTGATTTTACCCCCGTCTGCAAACGCTAAGTTGTACTCCAGGCGGCCACAATTCAGGTAAACAAACCTGTGCACAGGGTGGGGCCTTCGCCTTCTGACCTCAGGCCCAGCCCGGCCACCCTGCCCTGCCTCAAGCCCACGTGTTTGTTGGTGGCCTTGGGAGAGTTAGTGGTGTTTATGTTTGTGCAGGGTGTGTTGTGTGTGTGTGTGTGCATGCGTACCTGCGCAGTTAGGTATCCTGGAAAGAACGAGGGATGGAAGTCAGCTGGAGCTGAGTTCAAATCCTGCCTCCACAGCTCCCCAGTTTTATACCTTTGGGCCACTCTGACCCCTGCTGGCCTCAGGTTCCTTGTTTGTGAAGTAGAGGTGGCAGCACCCACCCCTGGAGGGCGAGGAGGAGCCGCCCAGAGGGTGTCTGTGCACAGGGGGCCCCACTCAGGTGCTCCCGGCCCCCTGCCCCTGTTGTTGTTTTCCAATTGCCTGGCTGCCACAGCTGGTGTCCCTCAGAGGCGGTGGCCGCAGGGGTTGGGCGCCCTGTCCTCAGCTTGGCCAGGGCCTGGGGTCTGGCCTGGAGACAGCTGTGCCTATAAAGCAGCTGAAGCCTGGAGGCCGGGGGAGGTCCTGGCAGCGGGCGTTATTTTGGGCCTGGCTGCCACCCTGGGCTCCTGTTTCTCTTGGGAGCCTGCAGGGGGAGGGGTGGGACAGGCCTGGCATGGGGGGCTTGGGTGCTCGCCCCTCAGTCCTGGAGATGGACCTGGGTTCTGTTTGTGGGCTTTCCCCTTCCTCTGCCTTTGCTTTCTTCTGTCTGCCCAGGGAGTGGGGACAGAAACCACTCTGGGTATCACTGGGATGCCCCTAGCGTGTGGCTGTTGGCAGAGACGGGAACCTGGGGACTTGCCTTCCAGCCTGCCCTCTGCTCCTCAGGGGTAGGGACATCCCGTTGCCCCTAGGATTTGACCATAGGCTCCAGGTTACTTGACTTCAGGTCTCAAAGCAAGCAACTGTGCTGTCCCTCGCACCTGCAGAGTCCCCATGCAGTAGAGCGGTGACCGGCAGGAATTCTGGGCAGCCAGGCACCTGTGGGCCTGTGTATCCCAGGTGCCCCGCCAGCCTCCTGGGCAAGACGTGCCGGGTGATTCATCTCACCAGAGCAGAAAAACAAGTTCAGCTGGGCACTTTAATCTCCCCCGGCTGGCAGGCCCGGTGCTGGCTGCCACCCAGAGCCCCTCGCCGGGGTGTTTGACCCCGAAGTGGGCCTGGGCTTGGTGGGCACTCCTGATGTGGGGCACCGGGCTGAGATGCAGGTGTGGTACTTTGTCTCCATGCCCCTTGGCTGCTGGCTAGTGTCAGGCAGGCACCTAGGGGTGACGTCGTGCCCTTGTGGCAGGAGTTTCGTGGTGTGGGTTCTGCCAGCTGGTTCTGGAGTCTTGCCCTGAGGAGGTGGCCCAGGCAAGGTTTGGCGTAGGAAGCTGCCAGGCCTTTTCCCGGCCCTGGATTTGCAGTGGGGGCCTGAGTCACAGCGCCCGGCTCTTTAACCCAGCATGGGGACCTTCTGGAGGTCTCTGCAGGGGGCCCAAGTCCCTGGGTGCCCCTCGCCCCCCCGTGCCTCTGCTGACCCTTCTTCCGCCCTTTCCGGGTGGCATCGTGGGCTGGGCATCCTGCGCGGGAGGTGGGCACGTGGGTGTTGGAATGGCGTGGGGAGAAGGCCCCGAGTCTGTTTGCTCGAGCCCAGGCAGGGGGACCCGGAGGACTTGTGATTCATCCTGCCTCTCTGGGGGGATTTTTACCCTCGGCCTGACGTCGCGCGTCTGAGACAAAGGGAGGCTTTCTCTGCCCGCTGACACCCTGTGCTGGCGGGTGGCCCTCGGAGCTGACCCGTGGGGGCCCCTCCGGGTGGGTGCAGCCGGGAGCCCGAGTGGAGCCTGCAGGGGAAGGGCCTCAGGACTCGGGCGGCGGGTGTGGAGCAGGCCGCCAGCAGTGTTGTGACCGTCTGTCCTTCTGCAGTATGCACGGGCACCGACATGAAGCTGCAGCTCCCCGCCAGCCCCGAGACCCACCTGGAGATGCTCCGCCACCTCTACCAGGGCTGCCGGGTGGTGCAGGGGAACCTGGAGCTCACCCACCTGCCCGCCGAAGCCAGCCTGTCCTTCCTGCAGGTGAGGCCGGGGAGCCCTTGTGGGTCCTCACCGGAGGTCCTTGCTGGTGTGCAGGCCTGAGGCCGGCTGCGGACATCGTCGGGCGGGGTGCCTCTGCTTTTGCCAAATTTTTTGTCGTTGATGGTGGTGGTGTTTTTTGTTTTGTTTTTGAGACAGGGTCTCACTGTGTAGTGCAGGCTGGCTTTGAACTTGTGACCGTCCTCCAGCCTCAGCCTCCTGAGTGCTGGGAACACAGGCGTGTGCCACCACGTCTGCCTTCCCGCTCACTTCTTGTGCTCTCGTGCCAGCGTGGTCCCCTCCCCTGCCCACCTGCCCTGTCACCATCCCTCTCCCGCCTGGAGCGGCAGAGAGATGGGAGATGTGGGTCCAGGTCCAGCCCCACTGCAGCGCAGCCACGTGCGTGTGGTGTAGACTCTAAGCTCACTGAGCCTCAGTTTCCCTCTCTGCATATGGGGACCAACCAGCATCCTGGGGACCCAGGCGGAAAGCAGCAAGAGAAATGTCTGTGGGGAGAGAGGAGACCGGCTGGCTGGGTGTGTACGTGGCCGCAGGGGGCAGGTGTGTGTTGCTTGGTCTGTCACCTGCGGACCCTGTATGTGCCTGACCTCTTACAGACAGAAGACAGAGATACAGGGTGGGGGGGCTTGCTAGTGCTCCCTGCCGTTATCTTTCTTGATCTTGTAAGAATCTGGTGGAGCAGGCTGGGGAACAGCCTCCATCTCTTTTTTTTTTTTTTTTCAAATAATTTTTGGACAGGGTCTTGCCCTGTAGCCCACAGTGCTCCTCGGTGGCTCAGGCCTTGCCCCACGTTCCCCCTGGGCAACCCTGGAGCCTGGTGGGTCTGGGTCCAGGCCCAGCCGTGCCTTACCGCTCCACCCCACCCCTCGCAGGACATCCAGGAGGTGCAGGGCTACCTGCTCATCGCCCACAATCAAGTGAGCCAGATCCCACTGCAGAGGCTGCGGATCGTGCGGGGCACCCAGCTCTTCGAGGACAGCTACGCCCTGGCCGTGCTAGACAATGGGGACTCTCTGGACAGCGCCACCCTGGCCCCGGGGGCCGGCCTGGGAGGGGTGCGGGAGCTGCAGTTCCGGAGTCTCACAGGTAGCCCTTGCCGTCCTCGTGGAAAGCTCCTCATGGTTCCTGGGAGCTCCCGGGGCCAGCACGTGTGAGACCCTGGGTTCCAGCCCCAGTGCCGCCCAAAAAACCCACAAAAAGTTCCCTTTCTTCCAGGAAGTCACCACTTGCACCAGCACACACAATTAAGCCTTACTTGTGGGCTGGGGTTTTCAAGCTGCTCCTGCCTCAGCCTCCCAAGTGCTGGGATTACAAGCATGCACTACTGTGCCTGGCTTCAGGGCCTCTTTTTTATTTTATTTTATTTAATTTATTTATTTATTTTTATTTATTTTTTTTTTTAATTTTATTTTTTGAGGTGTTGGGCACAGAGCTCAGGGGCTCCTGCATGCTGGCAGGGGCTTTACCCTTGCTGAGCCTCATCTAGGCCCCAGAGCCTCCCCTTTAGCCACCAGGCAGTGGCCAGGGCAAGGTGGAGGGAAGGGTGACACCCCAGCTGTCCCCCATTGCTCTCAGGTGTGGGGTGTGGGGTGTGGGGGTCAGGGTTGGCTCCCCCTAGAAGGCAGCGCCCACGGGAGCCCGAGATACAGCCTGGGGGATAGAGCCCTGATCACCGCCCACCCACAGAGATCCTGAAGGGAGGGGTCCTGATCCAGCGGAACCCCCAGCTCTGCCACCAGGACACCATTCTGTGGAGGGATATCTTCCACAAGAACAACCGGCTGATCCCCGTGCAGGTGGACACCAACCGCTCGCGGGCCTGTAAGCCCCCCATGTCCCCTTTCTCAGCCCTTCCTGCAGCCTCTGTCTCTTCTGTCTCTGTCTCTTCCATCTCTTTTCCCTGCTCTGCTTCTAGCTGCTGCCTCTGGGCTTGGAGGCCCCTTCTCCAGGATTGCTATATAACTCTCCTCCGACTCACAGCGATCTTCCTGCCTCAGCCTCCCGAGTGCTGGGATGACAGGCGTGCACCACCACACCTGCTGCATGCTCTTCTCTTGGGCCTCCTTCCCTGCACTCCATGGCCCGTGACTCTGTCTCTTCTCTCCCCAGGTCCACCCTGCTCCCCGACCTGCAGAGCCCCCTACTGCTGGGGAGGAAGCCCTCAGGACTGTCAGAGTTGTGAGTGTGGGGCCGGGGGGGTGCCTGGGGCCACCCGGGGCAGGACATCCCTTGGAGCGATGCCTGCACCCGGCCACTGCCCACCCTCGCCCTGCCTTCACCCACAGTGACGCGCACAGTGTGTGCCGGTGGCTGCGCCCGCTGCAGAGGCCCGCAGCCCACAGACTGTTGTCATGAGCAGTGCGCCGCGGGCTGCACGGGCCCCAAGCACTCCGACTGCCTGGTATGCGCACTCGCGAGGGGCGGGCGCCCTGCCGGTACGCCCAGTGCCCTGGCACGCGGGAGACATGGCTCCTGTCCCCCAGGCCTGCCTGCACTTCAACCACAGCGGCATCTGTGAGCTGCACTGCCCGGCCCTGGTCACCTACAACACCGACACCTTCGAGTCTGTGCCCAACCCCGAGGGCCGGTACACCTTCGGCGCCAGCTGTGTAGCCACCTGTCCCTGTGAGTGCCCGTGGTGGGGTGGGGGGCTGTCCTGGGGACTGCGTGTCCTTCATCGCAGAGGCCAGTCCTGAGCTGCCTGGTTCTTCTAATGGCTACTGAGCAAGTGGTGGCTGAGAGCGAAGCCTGACTCTGCCATTTACTCCATATGCCACTTTGTTGCTGTGCCTCAGTTTCCTCATCTGTGAAATGGGAGCTAGGTATAGTGCACATGGCTGTAATCCCAACAGTTGGGAAACTGAGGCAGGAAGGTTGCTGTAAATTTGAGGCCAGCCTGGGCTACATAGTGAGCCCCTGTCTCAAAAATAAACAAAATAAAACAAAACAATTTATTACAGCATTATCTAGATTAGGATTATTTTACAGTGAGGTTTTTTTTCCTCTCTCAACAATTATGAATGTAAAAAGATGAGGATAAATGATGGTTTTCTAAATTAAATCTCACATACAATTTTATATTTGCTTAAAGGGACACAATAATATTGCAGTTGTATTTACACAGTGCTGAAACATACTAAATGATCTTTACTGTTTTCCATACAACATACAACAAAACGCTATCCCCCCCAATGTATTGAACAATATTATGATTTAATGGTTAAATAATGATGGCTTAAACTGGGCACGGTGGCACACACCTGTAAACCCAGCACTTGGGAGGCTGAGGCAGGAGGATCACCATGAGTTCAAGGCCAACCTGGACTACATGGCAAGACCCTGTCTCAAAAAACCAAAAAGAAAAAAAAAAAAATGAATGATGGCTTAAACTCTCATTTTACTGAGAGATATAAACATACACTTAATAGTTAATGCACTTCACCCCTTTTTTATTTACTTTGAGACAGGGTCTCTCTTAGTTGATAAGCTGTCCACACTGGGCTTGAATCTGTGACCCTCTAGCTTCAGCCTCCCAGAGTGCTGGGATGACAGGTGTGTGCCACCACACCCAACTTTCTGTTTCCCCTTTTACAAGACTGCTATTTAACAGTGCTTGTCACACACGCTCGTTGTAAGGAGTAAGAACATGGACACATTGCCTGATGGTGCTAGTCCGGCACCAGGCACAGCCACCCAGCTCACAGGATGTGCAGGGAGGGTGCGTGGACACACGTCGCTGTCTCTGCAGACAACTACCTCTCCACGGACGTGGGCTCCTGCACCCTGGTCTGTCCCCTGAACAACCAGGAGGTGACAGCGGAGGACGGAACCCAGCGCTGTGAGAAGTGCAGCAAGCCATGTGCCCGAGGTGCCCGCCCTGGCCTCCTGGGACCCAGTCCTTGCCGGCCTCCCTGCCCCAGCCCTCCCCACACCAGTCCCCCATCCCCCGCATCTTGCAGCAGCGTGGGGCGGGACCCCGGTTCCGGAGTCAGGCTGAGCCCTGCCTCCCACCCGCAGTTTGCTATGGGCTGGGCATGGAGCACCTGCGGGCTGCCAGGGCCGTCACCAGCATGAACATCCAGGAGTTCACCGGCTGCAGGAAGATCTTCGGGAGCCTGGCGTTTCTGCCAGAGAGCTTTGAGGGGTGAGGGGCTGTGTTTTGCAGACACCCGGCCTGAGGCCCTGGATGTGACCATGCATCACTCAGGGTGCTGGGGACAGAGTAGGGACCAGGAACGCAAGAAGGTGGGGTAGGGGTTGTTCTGTAAATGACTCATCCCTGAATGTGGGCTCGAGTGGCAATCAGAGCACCCAAATAAAGTCAGATTCCAAGTTCACAGCCACTTCTCTCCTAAGAGCCTCCAGCAGAAAGGATCCAGGTGAAGGTCAGAGGTGAACGGATAAACCAGTGGTGATTTATCTGTACACTGGAAATTTCTGGGTGTGGTGGCTCACACCTGTAATCCCAGCACTTGGGAAATTGAGGCAGGGGGCTCGCTGAGAGTTCCAGGCCAGCCTGGGCCACATAGTGAGTTCAAGGCCAGCCAGCACTAATAGCGACAACTTGTCTCGAAAAATAAATAAACAAAAATTGGTAATGCTCTGAGGACAGCGCCTGGCAGCTACTTCATACTCCTAATATTAGTTTTTATTCTCTGGTCGGAGTAGATCAGCACCCCTATCCTTTGCAAGATACTTGGACCAACTTCAGTCTTTACTCCTTTAAACAGTGTTGCCTTGTACGCGCCTCTGGCGACAGCCACAGTCTCTCTGGGCCACATTCCTAGAAGTAAGATTTTGAGATCAAAGGACACAAGTGCTATTTTCACAGATCCTACCAAACCAGGGCCAGGGCACAGCTGGGCCCAGTGGGCAAAGGGTTGAGGTGAAGGCGCTAGTGGGGGTTTGGTATAAGGGTGGCACTGCCCTCCCTGGGGTCCTGCCCACCCCTCACGGCCTGCCCGATTCCTCCTGATCCTTCCAGGGACCCTGCCTCCAACATGGCGCCCCTGCAGCCCAAGCAGCTCAGGGTGTTTGAGACCCTGGAGGAGATCACAGGTGGGCGTGGCCTCCAAGTTCTGTTCATGGTGGCTGGGGTGTCCCCGCCGTGTGTTTGCACTCCTAGCCGCTCCCTCTGCTCCCAGGTTACCTGTACATCTCCGCATGGCCGGAAACCTTGCATGACCTCAGTGTTTTCCAGAACCTGCGGGTCATCCGGGGGCGCATTCTGCACAAGTGAGACCCGGCAGAGGGTGGTGGGCATCCCCATTCCCAGGGACACACCCAGAGGGGCAGGAGGTTAGGGCCGGGTTGCACCCCCAAAGCTGAGACCCCCCCCCTCCTCCACAGTGGTGCCTACTCGCTCACCCTGCAAGGTCTGGGCATCCGCTGGCTGGGGCTACGCTCGCTGCGGGAGCTCGGCAGCGGGCTGGCCCTAGTCCACCGCAATGCCCACCTCTGTTTTGTGCATACGGTGCCCTGGGACCTGCTCTTCCGGAACCCGCACCAGGCCCTGCTCCACAGTGGCAACCGGCCGGAGGCTGAGTGTGGTAAGACAGGAAGCCCAGCACTGTGGGCAGCCAGTGCCCAGGAATCTATGGCCCTGTGCAGCGTGCCCAGCTGTGGCCTGCAGGGGTAGTGGGCATGGCTTCCAGCTGGTCCCGCCACGCTGCCTTCGCACACTGCCGCCCCCCCTGCTCTGGAATCTCAGACCTCGTCCCCTCCTTGCATGGCCCAGCACCTGTCCCCTGGTTCTTGGGGGCCTGGGGTCTCCTCTGAGAGTTTCCTGCGGCCCCTCCTCACTGCAGCTGCTGAAGGCCTGGCCTGCAACCCGCTGTGTGCCCAGGGCCACTGCTGGGGACCGGGCCCTACCCAGTGCGTCAGCTGCAGCCATTTCCTCCGGGGCCCGGAGTGCGTGGAGGAGTGCCGCGTCCTGCAGGGGTAAAAGGGGTTGCGGAGGAGTGGCGGAGGGGATGCAGGGGTACCCTAGGCCCCTCACCACCATCCCTTCTTTCAGGCTCCCCCGGGAATATGTGAGTGACAGGCACTGTCTGCCATGCCACCCAGAGTGCCAGCCCCAGAATGACTCTGCGACCTGCTTTGGATCGGTAAGGCGTTGAAGGGCTCGGTGCACAGAAGGGGACCCCCAGACCCTGGTGGGTTGGTGAGAAGCTCAGACCCAGATGGTGGGAGGGGGGACAGAGAGGCCGGATGTGGAGATTGCCCGGTGTGTGCGGCGGACCCTGTGCCCTCCGGCGGCGATGCAGACCCGCGGGGCCTGTGTTCTTCCTTTGTGGCCACCCACACCCGTGACGAAGGTATCCCAGGCTAGCTGGGTTTGACTCCTACCTCGGTTTCTCATTTATGCAGTGAATGTAATCGTACCTGCCTTGTCAGGGTGTGGTGGGAAGGGAATTAAATAGGGTTTGGCGTGGCGCCTGGGCACCAAAAAGGCTTTCCACGTAATAGTTATTGTTGTCCCTCTGTGTCACACCTCAGATGATGCACATCCCTCCCTGGGCACTTCCGGTTCCCAGGTCACAGCCCCCACTTGGGATCATGGCTTGAAGGAGGGGTGATGAGGGACACAGAGACTGAAGAGCAGGCTGTCTGTCCCAGCAGCTGGGGACAGTGCTGCGGAGCGGCCCAGGGAGGACGAAGGGCACGCATGGGCATGAGCCTGCCGCTGGGGGTGTCGGTGCCAGCCCCCTGCCCGCCCTTCTTCCCCCAGGAGGCCGACCAGTGCGTGGCCTGCGCCCACCACAAGGACGCTACCCTGTGTGTGGCCCGCTGCCCCAGTGGCGTGAAGTCTGACCTCTCCTACATGCCCATCTGGAAGTTCCCAGATGAGGAGGGCACGTGCCAGCCATGCCCAGTCAACTGCACCCACTCGTGAGTCTGTGGAGGGAGGTCTTCCTGGAAGGAACCTGTCGTACTGTCAGAGGGGAAAACTACTTTCATTTTCCTTCCCTAAGATTTAATTGTTCATTTCTTTTTTCTAACCACAAAAAGTAACATGTTAAACATTTAAATTGCTGGGCGTGGTGGTGCACACTGTAAATCCCAGCACTCGGGAACTTGAAGCAGGAGGAAGCCAGCCTGGACTACATAGTGAGTTCAAGGCCAGCTCCAACCACATAGTGAGACCTTGTCTCAAAAACACGAACAAACCAAAAATTAAATTGACACACAAAATATAAATGAGCGTTGCGGGCTGGGATGTGGCCTAGCGGTGCGGTGCTGGCCTGGCAAGCATGAGGCCCTGGGTTCGATTCCCGGTACCAAAAAAGAGCCAAGTAAGAAAAGACCAAGAAGGGGCTGGAGATTTAGCTCAGTGGTTAGAGTGCTTGCCTTGCAAGCGCAACGCCCTGAGTTCGATCCCCAGCACCAAATAAAAAAAAAAGACCAAGGAAAAAAGCCCCTAACAAATAAGTAAATGAGTGAATGAATGAATGCTGCTAGTTCTATCTTACTGTTAATACTTTGGAATATTTTCCTTTCTTTTTTTGGGGGGGGTCGAGTGATACTGAGGATTGAACTCAAGGCCTTTGCACTGAGCTACATCCCCAGTCCTACTTTATTTATTTTTTTTGAGACAGGGTCCTGCTAAGTTGCCTGGGTTGAGCTCCAGTGTGCCACCCCCCTGCCTCAGCCTCCCACGGTGCTAGGATTTCAGGTGTGCACCGCCATGCCTGGCTGCTTCTAGTCTTTGTCCAGTGTATTGTAGTTCTACTCTTTGTACAGGCACATCCTACTGTTGGCCGCTTGAGGCACACACTAAGAGATGAACTGCGAAGCCTTTGATTTCTTTCACTGAGGAATGGTCAGTGCTGGGGATCAACCCAGGGCCTCATGTGTGGAGCTCTGCCCGAGCCACACCCCAGCCCACACTGTTTGACAGGTGTCACCAGACTATTCACAGGGGAAATGGTGCCATTTTCAGGGAGGGGACAGCTGGGCTTCAGGCCTGGTGCTCCCCTGGGTGCCCCTCCCCGGCCATGCAGGCTCTAGGCTGGAGAGGGACTCAGCTCCATTCTGCCTTTGTCCAAATGAGGATAATCCCTGTCCACACTCACAGGGAGGGTGTCACCTGGATTGTTGACGCCACTTCTCTCCTACAGCTGCGTGGACCTGGATGACAGGGGCTGTCCGGCCGAGCAGAGAGCCAGGTGGGCCTGGACCCGGGGAGGAACTGCGGTGGCCCCTCACCCCCACCGTCCCCAGCGCTCACTGCAGACAGGACGAGAGTCACTTCCCAGCCTCCCTTCCACTCGCCTCCCAGGATGCAGGGGACGGGAGGGGCTGTGGGGAAAGGGCAGGACCCCCACCCCGGGAAAGCTTGGTCGCGACTGAGGGACATGGACCAAGTTCGGCTCCCTGGAACTCTGGGTCAATGAAGCAGAGCATAGCCGTACCACTGAAGGATGGGAAATTCTCTTTCTGTGATACTGGGGACTGAATCCAGGGTGTCTGCACTGAGCATCAGCCCCAGCACCTTTATTAAAAATTTTTTATTTTGAGGCAGGGTCTCAATAAGGTGCTAAATTGGCCAGGCTGGGCTCCGGTTTGCAATCCTCTTGTCTCAGCCTCCCAAGTGCTGAGATGACAGGTGTGTGCCACCACACCCAGCTGGTTTGGTGAATTCCTAACCGAGGATGGTGGAGGCTTGTGGAGCAGGTGGCTATTGAGCCAGGCCTTAAAAGGGGTGCAAAGGGGTTGGGGACTTAGCTCAGTGGTAGAGCACTTGCCTAGCAAGTGCAAGTTTGATTTCCAGCACCTCAAAATGGGGGCAGGCCATCTCTTTTATATTGGTGGAAAAATCTGGGCGTGTCAGGATCTAGGGTTGGTTAAAGTTCTGGTGGGGGGTGCTGCTGTCGGGGGAGAGGGAGAGAGGAAGGCAGGAAGCTGGAGTCTGGTCAGGGCTGGGAGCACGGATCTTGACGCTGGCGGAGAGTGGCTAGACTTGGAGACTCCGTGATGGGGGCACGGTCCTAGCCCCACTCCAGGCACAGTGGGGCTCCTGATCGTACATATTAATAAACCCCCTGGAGAGTTTATGCCAGGAAGCTTCAGAGAATGAACTGGAGCCAGGGTCAAGATCACGGAAGACTTGGAGACAGATGGGGCTGTCTGGCCTTTACCATGGAGGCAGCAGGGAGTCATGGCAGGCATAGAGTGTGGAAGAAAGGGTCAGAACCTGGGGAGCGGCCTTCCCACTTCCCTTTCCAAGTGCCAGAGACTTTCAGTCCCTTCACAGGGTCCCTCTAGCCCCCGCCCTAGTCTGGCCCCCCCCGACCCTGGCTCTCGCCCCCAGCCCCGTGACATCCGTCATTGCGGCCGTGGTGGGCATCCTGCTTTTCATGGTCATGGGTGTGGTGGTCGGCATCATCATCAAGAGGAGGCGGCAGAAGATCCGGAAGTACACCATGCGGAGGCTGCTGCAAGAGACCGAGGTGAGGCGGCCCCACACCCCCAGCAGCCCCGGGCCCACGGCCAGCCGGGCCCTGACCCGCCACGCCCTCCCTGCAGCTGGTGGAGCCGCTGACGCCCAGCGGAGCCATGCCCAACCAGGCGCAGATGCGCATCCTAAAGGAGACGGAGCTAAGGAAGGTGAAGGTGCTTGGATCTGGAGCTTTCGGCACCGTCTACAAGGTAAGGGGCCGCGCAGGGCCTGGGATGGGTGGAACTGGGGGTGTGGTGCTGTTCAGCAGGAGCAGGGTGTCAGGGGCCCAAGGAGTGACCTCTGAGCAGCAGGCAGATCCCGTGCACCCTCGCTCACACGTCCCCCTCTTCCTCAGGGCATCTGGATCCCTGATGGGGAGAACGTGAAAATCCCTGTGGCCATCAAAGTGTTGAGGGAAAACACGTCCCCCAAAGCCAACAAGGAAATCTTGGACGTAAGCCCCTCCACCCTCCTGGGGGCGTCTGGGGGACCCCCTAGCTCCATTCTTGGGTGTTAGCATGGCTGGGGTGGTGCAGCCCTGCCCCCGTTCAGCATGCCCCCACCTCCAGGAAGCATATGTGATGGCCGGTGTGGGCTCCCCATACGTGTCCCGCCTCCTGGGCATCTGCCTGACGTCCACAGTGCAGCTGGTGACACAGCTCATGCCCTACGGCTGCCTCCTGGACCACGTCCGGGAACACCGCGGGCGCCTGGGCTCCCAGGACCTGCTCAACTGGTGTGTGCAGATCGCCAAGGTAGGTGCTGGAGAGGGCGAGCCCCGTCTCCACCAGGGCCCGGGCGGACGTCAGCCGGGCGTGTGCCCAAGGTCCACACCATGCCTCCCGCCCAGGGCATGAGCTACCTAGAGGACGTGCGCCTGGTACACAGGGACCTGGCTGCCCGCAACGTGCTGGTCAAGAGCCCCAACCACGTGAAGATCACAGACTTCGGGCTGGCGAGGCTGCTGGACATCGATGAGACAGAGTACCACGCGGACGGGGGCAAGGTCGGGGGACGGACTGGGCACAGTGGGCAGAGCAAAGGGTCCAGCCCTTGAGAGGCCTCTGGGGAGCACCACCTCCCCACACCCAGTCGGAGGGCCCCCTCTGCTCCCCAGGTGCCCATCAAGTGGATGGCCCTGGAGTCCATCCTGCGCCGGCGCTTCACCCACCAAAGTGACGTGTGGAGCTACGGTGCGTGTGGGTGGGAGGGAGCAGCCAAGGAACTAGGGTGGGAGGGTGAGGGCTGCCCGTTCCCGCCCAGGGCTTGGGGAAAGCCCGGGTAGATCCCATCCCTCTCTCCCACCAAGGTGCCAGGCTCCAGGCAGAGCCCCTGGTCCTGTACACCAACACACCCTCTGGTCCCCCCCAATCCTGATGCCTGTCTTCGCCCTAGGGGTGACGGTGTGGGAGCTGATGACTTTTGGGGCCAAACCCTATGACGGGATCCCTGCCCGTGAGATCCCTGACCTGCTGGAGAAGGGGGAGCGGCTGCCCCAGCCCCCCATCTGCACCATTGACGTCTATATGATCATGGTCAAATGTGCGTTGGGGAGCGGCTGGCAGGGGGGAGGCGGGAGGCTGCAGGGACCAGGGTGGACTGTAAATGGGCCCAGGGCCACCGCGGTGTATTTGAAGAAGCCTTGTGTCTTTTTCACAGTGGAAGTGCTGAGCCACTCCAGATTAGAGAGGCACAGGAGAGACTTTGCACAACTAAAAAGCAGGGAAACAAGCCAGGGATGGTGGTGCATGCCTGTAATCCTAGCACTTGGGAGCCTGAGGCAGGAGGATCAAGGCCAGCCTGGGCTACATAGCAAGATCTTGTCTCAAAAAACCAAAGAAGAGCAGGAAACAAGTAGAGAAATGCACTGGGGTTCTGGCATGGAGTCTGGTTCTGCCTGTTTGCGATTTAAGGGTTGTTTTGATGAGAGAGGGTGCAGAGGGGTGAGAGTTGTTTAGAGCCGACGGGCCGGGATGAGGATGCTGAGCTCTCTCCTGCCCCAGGCTGGATGATCGACTCCGAGTGTCGACCACGATTCCGGGAGCTGGTGGCCGAATTCTCCCGCATGGCCAGGGACCCCCAGCGTTTCGTGGTTATCCAGGTACTGCCGCCTGTAGAGGATGGTGGGGGGTGCTCTTGAGCGTCCCCATACCTGGCCCCCCTCCTGCCCTCGGGAGGGGCCGCTACCTCTTCTCCTACCTCCCTAGAATGAAGACCTGGGCCCCACCAGCCCCTTGGACAGCACCTTCTACCGCTCACTGCTGGAGGATGACGACATGGGGGACCTGGTGGATGCCGAGGAGTACCTGGTGCCCCAGCAGGGCTTCTTCTGCCCAGACGCCACGCCAGGCGCCTCAGGCACGGCCCACCGCAGGCACCGCAGCTCATCCACCCGGGTCAGTGCCTGCGGCACCCAAGCTGGCTCTTTGCCTGCCCCTGCTCCAGCACCAGGGTCCCTCTCCCTGACGCTCTCCAGTGTCGCCTCTCACGGAGACCCCGTGACCCCATCCTCTCCACCCCAGAGGTGACTCTGCTTGTCTCCCACGGAGCCTCCTCTCAGACCGAGTGACTCCATTGTCACGAACCTGTCACAGCTTTCTGTCTTGCCCCCAGAGCGGCGGTGGGGAGCTGACACTGGGGCTGGAGCCCCCCGAAGAGGAGCCCCCCCGGTCCCCACTAGCCTCAGAAGGGGCTGGCTCCGACGTGTTCGAGGGCGACCCGGGAATGGGGGTGGCCAAGGGGCTGCAGAGCCTCCCTACACACGACCTCAGCCCCCTGCAGCGGTACAGCGAGGACCCCACGGTCCCCCTGGCCCCGGAGACTGACGGCTACGTCACCCCACTGACCTGCAGCCCCCAGCCTGGTATGGAGTCCAGGCCGAGCTGAGATGAGGAGGGGAGGTGGGGACCCTCACTCAGGCTAGGAGACACCTGCTTCCTCTCCCTGACAACCCTATTTTCCCTTTCAGAATACATCAACCAGCCAGAGGTCCGGCCACAGCCCCCCTCGCCCCTAGAGGTTCCCCTGCCCCCCATCCGGCCTGCTGGTGCCACTCTGGAAAGGCCTAAAACTCTGTCCCCTGGGAAGAATGGGGTCGTCAAGGATGTTTTTGCCTTTGGGGGTGCTGTGGAGAACCCTGAGTACTTGGCACCCCGGGGAGGCGCACAGCCTCACTCTCCACCTGCCTTCAGTCCGGCCTTTGACAACCTCTATTACTGGGACCAGGACCCACCCGAGCAGGGGTCTCCGCCAAGCACCTTCGAAGGGACCCCTACGGCTGAGAACCCCGAGTACTTGGGCCTGGATGTGCCTGTGTGAGCTGGGGTGCCTGCGTGCCAGGAACTGCACTAAGGAAGCTTGCTGCTGCCTGGGTTCCCGGGCAGCTGAGTGGGACGCCCCAGCGGGCCGCGTGAGGGGCTGCACCAGGCGGTCTGTGGATCTGGAGCCTGCCCCCCAACCCCAACCCAGGCTTCTGGGGGCCGCCACAGCTGCAGCGTCCTCACCTGAGGGTGCAGACCGCACAGCCCTCTTCTTCCCGATTCTTGGTACTGAAGAACTGAGAAGCTGAGCCTAGGAAGGAGGGCCCACGGGAGCCTGTCCCTGCGATGGAGCGCCACCCCAGGAGGAAGGGCGCCCACACCAGCGCCCAGACCAATCCCTGTACAGAGTGCTTTTTTGTTTTGTTTTTACTTGTTTTTTTAAAAGATGAAATAAGGACTCCAAGGGAGAGTGGGTGTTGTGTGAACAGGGGTACCCCGGGGGTGGGGGATGCCCTTCTCCACACCTACTTTCTCTGTTGGCAAATAGACTGTGAAAAGCAGCTGGGCCCAGCTCCATCTGGGGTAGCTCAGTGCCAGGCCCCTGCCCACCTTGCCCATAGCGCTCCTCCTGAGACTGGGTGGCTGAGAGCCCACGCCAGCGGGGTCATTCTTCCCAAGGCACCCCCGGAGTGGGGCCACTTCCTCCCTGTGGGGAAGGGGAGCGGGAACGGCCGAGTGGGGAGGCAGCATCCATGTGTGCCTCACTTTCCAGCCCTTGCTTGGAGGAGCTGCCCACCTGCCCGGCAGCATGGAGGCTGGGCTGACTTTGGTGCTCCTCCACCTTCCCGGATGGGCCATATAGACAAACACCGCTTGGCCATGTGCAGTGCCACTTTATTGCCAACAGCTGACATGGCCCGGGGCTCAGGGGACGTGAGCTAGCTCCACTGTGGTCCCTGGCGAGTACTGCCAGCTGGGAGAGGGCGTGGACTCCGTGGACGCTGAGCCTGGGAAGGGGGTACAAGGTGGTTGTAGAGAGCTCACCAAGAGCATCCTAACTACTCCCACGACCACAGAAACTTTCCCCTGTGCCCAAAGGGACAAGGTGGGGGCCAGGGTCCTTCTGCTACCCGGAGCTAAGTGAGGGGATAGAGGCAGGACTCCCAGCAGGACCGGGGAAACCACGGCATGGACTCCGAACTGTAAGCAGTCACAGGATGACACAGGGAGGGCGGCTGTTGGTGATCTTTTCTAGGGGCTCTCCATTACTGGCTCTGCGAATGGCCTCGATGAGCTGGGCAGGGCAGAAATGCAGAACGGTGATACACTGGTGGGGTCCGCGGCCCCTGCCCCGCCCCACACTGCGCACACTCACGTCTTTCTCATAAGGGAAGCCCCCATTCTCCAGCTTGGAGAACACCAGCTGTCCATTGACCTCGATCTCAAAGGCCCCTGGTAGGAAATAAACATGTGAGTGGATGGCATTGCAGACACCGGGTAGAAGTCAGGGGACAGCTGTGATGAATATTAAAAAAAAAGAAGGGGAGGAGGCATGAACCCCCCCAGAGACTCAGGAAGTCAGACGTCAACCCAGGTCAACTCCAAAGTACCTGTGGGGGCTCGTGTTCACCCAAACCTGCGCTAGTGCCAACAGCTTGCTTTTTTTTTTTTTTTAAGCCAAGGTCTGGCCCCCGCTGGCCAGCTGGCCTCGAACTCGCAGCGATCCTCCTGCCTCAGCCTCCCCAGTGCTGGAATTACAGGCATGCGCCACCATGCCCGGCAACTGCCGACAGCTTTCTCCCCCCAGGCCTCGTCTGTGGCCCTTTCACCTAGGGAAGGGGCCTCGCCTTGACGTGTTTACTACGTGCCAGACGCTGCCGGGCCCTTGATCAAAGCCCCCGATGTCCGCGCTAGAGCGGCAGCGCCGGGTTCTGAACGCAGACCGACTCGGCCGGTGATCGCGGCTCACCTGTGCCGCCGAGGCGCGACTCGATCTCGATGCCCGGATACTGCTCCTTCACGGCGCTCGCCAGCTCCAGGTAGGTGGCCTCGAAGCCGCAGGGCTCGCTGGGGAAGAGACGCGGGTGGGCCGGGGTCTCGGGGAGGGGCTCCGGGACACGCGGGGACCCGCCCGCCGCCGCTCACCAGTACTCCACCACGATGCGGACCCCGCTGCCCGGCTCCTGCTCCCCGGGAGGGGGCGCCACGGACAGCTCCGCGGGCTCCCCGGGCTCCCCGCTCATTGCGACCGGCTGCGCTCGGCCGCCACTTCCGGGTGTGACGCCACGGCGCGCGCACGTGACGGGGCGGGGCCGGACGCGCGCTGCTCCGCGCGCCCCCTGCAGGCCACAGCGAGAGCTGGTGCCAGTCTGCGGAAGGAAGAAAAAGGGACCCAGCGGGCGAGGCGAGCAGTCTGGCAAAGGGGCCGGCTGGCTGGGGCGGGGGCTGTTTGTAAATGTTGGCGTGTCACTGAATAAATTTCGTCTATTTAAAGTTTTACTCTAACGTTAATTAAATAGTTGATTGATTGATTTGGGTGCTGGAGATTGAATCCAGGGGCGCTCTCTCACTGATCTAAACACCTAGCCATACTTACTATAATTAGTGCGGGGGGCGGGGTTGGGACAAGGTCCTGCAATGTAGTCCAGGCTGGTTTTGAACTCACTATGTAACCCCGGGGCACCTCCTGCCTCAGCCTCCTGAGTGCTGGAATTGAAGGCGTGTACCACCACACCCGGTTTATTATTATTTATTCACAGACAGGTTCTTGCTAAATTACCCAGGCCCAGGCTGACCTGGAAGTTGTGATCCTCCTGCCTCAGCCTCCCAGAATAGCTGGGATCACTGGCATGCGCCGTTGCTCCCGGTTTGATGGCATTTTAAACTACTCCATAATTACGCACTGAAGTTCTTCTTACTCTCAAGGACTAACTCGTGCCTTTTCCAGTCTTTTGCGATTGCCTCTTCCCTGTGCTGGGGAACTTCAGACTTTGGGGAGTGGGATGGGGGCAGCTCTTCAAGCTTGGAGTCCCAAGTCTTCACTCACTTTCTGCACACTTCGCCTCCTCCCAGCCCCTCACTGAAGGGCTCATTTTGCAACTCTGGGAGAGTCCCGGCTGGTTCTCTCCACCCAGGTGCCACGACAGTACCTTGACTGGCCACCGCTCAGTGTCCCTTTAAACTGCTCTTTCTTTTAAACAATTCAGTGATTTGTAGTTGTGCAGTCAGCCCCATGTAGCAATGTTTTACAAATATTTCTTCCAAACGTCCTTCCAAACTGCCTCTTTTGGACAGGTCCCGCGAGCAGCATCGTACAGTACACAGCCTTCTGCTCCTTGCTTCTTTCCTCAGCGTAATGATTTTCTGAGGAGCCTCATCCTACAGTTGTTGTTCCTTTTGCTGGCCAAGTAGTATTCCATCACAGGAGTTAGCATGCTTTATCTGCTCACCAGGTGGTGGGCGTGGAGTTTCCAGTTTTTGTCTGCTTTGAATACTGCTGCCATGACCCTCACACAAGTGTGGATGAGAATCTCTCTGCTGGGGCAGATTCTTAGGAAGAGTTACTGGATTCTATGGGAAGTTTAAATTGAACTTTTAAAGAAATTAACAGACTATTTTGCAAGGTGGTTGTACCATTTTGCCTTCCTACCAGGAACACACTATGTGAACATCTTGCTTTTCCATATCCTCATCAATATTCGCCTATGTCTCCATCTCTGTCTATCTCTCTGTCTCTGTCTCTGGAGACTGAATTTAGGGCTTTCTCACTGGGGTTATATCCCCGGCCCTTTTTTATTTTTGAGACAAGCTCTTGCTAAATTGATCAGGCTGAGCTTGAACGTGTGATCTTCCTGCCTTCTTTGCGTCTGTGAGTCCTGGGATCATAGACATGTGCCACTATGCCTGGTTCTCAGCACCATTTACTGAAAAGACTGTCTTTTGTAGCCAAGTGTGGTGGCTGCACCTATGTCCCAGCTACTCAAGGGTCACTTGAGTTAGCCATCACCTGGGAACTTAGGAAGACTCCATCTCAAAAAAGGAAAAAGTGGGCTGGGGATATAGCTCAGGGGTAGAGCGCTTTCCTAGAATGTGTAAATTCCATCCCTAGCACTGAAAAAACAACAACAAAAATAGGACAATCTATTGTTTCCTCCATCAAATTGTCTTGGTACCTTTGTCAAAAATGTACTGACCAGAACTGCACGGGTTTATATTTGAACTCTTAATTTCCTTTCATTCATCTACACAGACAGCTCCTGGTGTATAATGGTCCGATATGTGGTATTTCACAATGGTGTGAATGCAATAAGGACCCAGTAGAAACTGGTAATTAGGTGTTTTGTTTTGTTCCAGTACTGAGGACTGAACCTGGGGGAAGTCTACCACTGAGCTACATCCCCAGCCTTTTTTATTTTTTATTTTGAGACCCGGTCTTGTTAAGTCGCCTGGGCTGGCCTTGTACTTTGGACTCTCAGCCTCCCGAGTGGCTGAGAATGCAGGTGTGCACACTACACCTGGCCTGGTTAGGTGTGTATTAAATGTGGTTTCAACTGACAAAGGGTTATTGAGTTGTAACCTCGAGATAAGCCAAGGAGCACCTGTAACTCTATTCTTTTTTATTGTTTCTTTAATTAAAAGTTGTAGATACAATTTATACACAGTTAAAATTCATGGTGCATGGCTGTAACCCCAGCACTGTGGAGGCTGAGGCAGGAGGATTGTGAGTTCAAGGCCAGCCCAGACTACATAATGAGGCCCTGACTCAAAACAAAAACAAAAACAAAAGCATTCTTTGAGTGGACCTTTCTGTGAGTCATGACACCCAGTTAGTTGTGCAGCCACCACCTTGGCCAACACAGAGCAGCCTTATGACTTCCCACAAGTCCCTGTGCCCCCTCCTTGCAACCCTTCTCTCCTCCCCAGCCTGCCTTCTTTCTTTTCTTTTTTTGGGTGCTGGGGATCGAACTCAGGGCCTTGTGCTTGCAAGGCAAGCACTCTAACTACTGAGCTAAATCTCCAGCCCTTCTTTCTTTTTGTTTTATGAGACAGGGTCTTGCTATGTAGCTCAGGCTGGCCTGAAACTGGCAGCGATCTTCCTGCCTCAGCCTCCCAAGTGCGGGGGATTGCAGGTGTGTGCCACTGTGCTTGGCATCCAGATCTGCGTTCTGTCCTTCCAGAAAGCCACAGAAACAAAATCCTCCAGTGCTCCGGGTGGGCTTCCCTCCACCCACCCTCCAGCAGCCACCTGAAGTGCAGAGCGCCCTGCCCCACAGTATTTGGCCTCTGCCCACCACTCCTGCCAGTCTGGACGAACAGGACGGATGGCTGTCAAACCCAGCTTGCCGAGCCGCCACCTGAGAGCTTGTCAACAGCACCATTCCTGGGGCTGTGCCTCAGACCAGGACTGAGGCCCAGAGACTGTTTTTCACACAAGTCCTGGGGATGTGGAGGCACGAAGTCCCAGCCACCTTCTCAGAAGCACAGCTGGCTTTCCACACCCCTGCCATGCCTGCCCAGGCCGCCTCCTTGCTCTCCACCCCACTCTGTGTCCCCTCCTGCCCTGCCTTGGTGCTTATCCCCATCACGGAAGCTGAGCTCTTCCTGTCCCAATCTACAATCCCACCCCCACCCCCCCCAGCAGCCAGCATCGCTGCCGCACCATTCTCGTTTCCACAGACAGGTCCTCCCAGAGTCCCGGCGTGAGTCACCCTCCCAGCAGGGTTGTCTCCTGTCCTTCCTTACTCGTGTGACTGGGTGCAGGAGGTTAAGGGTGAGGCTGTTTGTGTTGCTGATCTCTGTATTGCTGACACCAATCACGGGGCTGCCACATGGCAGGAATGGAACCAGTAGTTGCTTACGTGAGTGTGTGTATTGTCCTCCTGTCTCTGCTTGAGCTGCTGTGTGGCTAGGTGACTGTTCCCTCCCACCTCTTTGCTTTCGCCCCATTCTTCCTGGGTCTCCGGGGAGATTTCAGCTTGGAGAAAGTTTTGGCTGGAGCTATCCCCTCCACTCCCATCTTGGCATCCTCCATACTTTCTCTTTCCTCAACCGTGTGCATCGCAGAGGTGGGAGGTGGGAGGTGGCTCCCATCTTGATCGCGGCCTCTCAGTTCCTCTCCCCTGTCCCTGTGTGTGGCGAGGGACGAAGGACACAGCCAGGTCTCTGCTCTTCGCGGTCCCTGCAGCTCTGTGCCCAGAGCCTCGTCCAACCCTGCCCAACCCCTGGATCTTTGAGGGGCAGGTGCGACCTGGGCTTTGCTCGGGAGGAAGGGCATCCCTGGGTGCCTGAGGGGCCTGGGCGCAGGCTGGGCGGCCAGACTGTGGCGGAAGGTCAAGGGGCAGGACAGGTAGCTGGGCACATTTCTGGATGGACACTTTTCTGGCTTCGCAGAGGGGCCTTTGCCCTGGGGGTGGCGCTCGGAGCTGCAGACGGGCCCCCTAGTTTAGCCAATGAGGTTGGCAGCACTGGGCGGGGCGTGAGGGCGATTGGGCGTGGTGTTGGTGGGCGAGGCCTGCCCCCGTTCTTCCCGCCCCAGCCCCGCCCCTCCCCAGGCACCTGCCGCCGGGCGGGGCGATTCCCGGTAGGCGTGGTCTCAGGCGTCCCCGCCCCTCCCCCGCCGCCAGGCCCCGCCCCCACCTGCCCGGGATAATTTTAGTCTCCCTGGGCCTGGAATCTGGTCGCGCAGGGCGCCCGCCTCCTTTCGGCCTCCGGGTCCAGAGTGGGGACGCCCTCCTCCCACCTGTAGAGAAGCGGGAGAGGACCAGGAATCCAAGCCAGGTCCCTGCGCTCCGGGACAGAGCCAGACGCGGTCCTGCTGCTCCTGCGGGCTCCTCCAGGTAAGGGCAGAGATCGTCTCCACCGCCGCTGTCCCCACCCCGCCGCCCGGGCCCTAGCAGTGCTGTCGCGGGCCAGGCCTGGGGGGTGGCGACAGGCGATCGCCAGGTCCCCCCTTCCCGCTCGGTGATGCCGGGGCGGGGTGGGGGCGGGGAGCTAAGGGCCTGGCTCTTCCTCCAGCCAGGTGTGCGCCCGCCCGGGTCCAGGTGAGGTCCAGGGCGCGCGCTTCCCGTTGCGGGGTGCGGGACAGCCGGCGGTCACTACGGACGGACTCGGGCTCCAGTGTGTTCCCGGCGGCTTCTGGCTTCCCCGCTCCCGTCCCACCCCTTGCCGCCCCATGATCCCCAGTGTCATCTCCTGCCTCTGCATCCCTTTCCCCCATTTCCAACTCTGCGGGACTAACCGGTGGGGACAGGCAAGGGCTCCGAGCTGCCCCCCACTCCCCGAGCTGGAAGGGGTCGCCCAGCTGAGTTCACCCCAACCTGGGGCCCCAGTGGAGGACCTTTCCTTGCTGAGACCCTGGCTCCCCTGCAGGATAGGAAGGTGGGCCTGGTGGCCTGGGTCCCCCTAAGGGGAGACCGGAGCGTGGGTGCTCGGGCGGGGTCCTCAGTGCGGGGGCCTGGGAACGGCGAGTGGCGGCCGAGCGGCCGGTCTTGTTGAGGCCGGGAGTGTGTGCAGGCTGCTGGGGACCGAGAATGCACCGTGCGGCTTAGCAAAGCGCCCCCATCCCTCTGCCCCAGGAATGCTCTTGGGGGTGCCTAGGCTGGACTCTGCTCTTCCGTCTCCCCCTGATACCCTGCTAAGTGGTGGGGGGGACCCTCCCCGAGGCAAAATAATGATTAACCCCACTGGGGAGACTCCTGCATTCTTGCCGAATTAACCTTTAAAAGAGCTGCCCCCCTTCTCCCATTGGGTGTCTTTTCCAGGCGGAGGGAGTGGGCGGGACCTTAGTGGCCTGGGCCCTCCCCCAACTCCGGGTCACCTCCGGGTCCCCCTCCTCCTCACCTGGGCCCTGCACCCTCGAAGGTTAAGCCCCTCCCACACCGTAAATCCTGACGGGGACCAAGCAGGGTCCACGCCTCCCAGCCCCGGGCCGACCCGACCCTGCCCCCACCCTGGAACCTGGGAAGGTGGCCTTGTTTTCTGTTGGCCCCAAACACTGGGCCTGCCACCCGCCCTTCGGGCCAGCCAGGTGGGGCAAGATTCAGGAAGTAAACAAGGCTGGGAGGGTAGGAGGGAGGGTGGGGCTGGGGCGGCTGGGGCAGGAGAGGCAGCCCAGGAAGCCAGGGTTGGAGTTGCACTGTTGGGGGGGGGAAGATTGACTGGGGGGCCT
Organism: Hystrix cristata; assembly: GCA_004026905.1. NCBI lineage: Eukaryota > Metazoa > Chordata > Mammalia > Rodentia > Hystricidae > Hystrix > Hystrix cristata. The sequence continues at coordinate 85,613 of PVJO010005480.1, forward strand.
TGGACTTGGGGCTCAACCCACTTCCTCCTCCCCTTCCAGTGCTCCTCACTCCTGGTCCCCAGGGGTCTCCTGCCCCTCCTCCCCCAGCCCTCCCTGGAAGGAGAGGAGCAGGTGACTTGGCGGGTGGGTGTGTCTCCCCTTCCTGGAAGGGCGGGAGCCCCGACTCACCCCAGCTCTTGGGGGCCTTTTGTCCTGTCTGTCTGTCTGTATGTATGGTGTTTGACTTTCCAGTCTTGCTCTGCTGGTCCTTCTGGCCAGGACACCCAGAGTGACGGCAGGAACTTCATTTCATCCCTGGGGAAACAGACCTGAACAAGTCCCAGGGCAGCCAGCAGCAGCAGCAGCAGCAGCAGCAGCAGAAAGCGCCCGCTGGGCCCCGGACTCAGGGTCGGGAGCCGTGGCGCTGCGTGGGGCCTGGGGGGCAGACGGGGAGGTCGGCTCCACTCCGGAGGGGCTGCTGTCCAGGATGAGCCGGTGGGCTTTGGACAGAGGAGGCCGACTGCATGTCCCACCTGGCCTGGAGCTGGGCCAAGGGTGAGGAGGAGGAGGTGACGTCAGAGGCCCCTGGGAGCCATCCCCCAAGTTGCAGTGGGTGGGGGAGAGCTGTGTTTGTGTTTCTCCTAAGCCAGGAAGCCCAGGATGAGTCAAGGTTGAATGGAGAGCCCCGGGCAGTGCTGGCCCGCCCCACCCTGACTCACCTACCCTCTCCATCTCCTGTGCCCTCACCACAGGGTCAGATGCCTGGCCCGTCCCGGCAGGGAATCCCAGACGCCCCCGGTGGCCTGGGTGTCCTGCCAGTGTGATAGCAGGCAATGCTGGGATGGGCACCACCTCCTGGTCCTCGCAGGTCTCCACTAAGCTTGTGGGCTGCTTGGTCCCTGGGGAAGATGGAGCCCATCTTGCCCCCACTCCCAGGCATCTTTGTCCTTACTTTACCGGGTTTCCATGTGCCTGTGGGTGCCAAGACACGGGTAAGACTCTGGCCCTGCCTGGCTCATGGGTGCCCTCAGGTAGTGGGGTGATTGGGGCCCTATAACTGGTATAGAGGGAGCTGTTCAGTCTGAGTCCAAGAAGGTTTCTTGGAGGAGGCACAGTTCAGGAAAGGGTTGGGCAGAATGAGGGGACTGGGGACTGCGTGCAAGGTTCAGACCTCCGCCTGCCTCCTGCCCTCCTGGTCACTGCCTTTCCCCACTGCTTTCTCCCCTGCTCTCTGGGCAGTAGTCATTAGTTGGCTGGATGGTGCCGAGACAGGATTGGCTGCTGGGCCTGGCAGCAGAGTGCTGGGAAATCCGGGGCAGTGCTCAGCATAGTGGGTGCCCCACATTTAGAGGCAAGGGTGACCTTGGCCTGGCCCTGACAGCCAAGCCCAGGGTGTGGGTCACAGAGTCTGTGCCCATGCCAGGTCTGGGGTGCTGGGACCCTGTCAGTGCTTCTCACAAGCAGCCCTGGCTCAGGGTGAGCACCTTGTGCAGAGTCCAAACACCAGATTCACCTGTTACTGCAGGATCAAGGGCTTCCATCCCAGAGCCTCAGTGTCCCCTTTTGTAAGAAGGGTTCCAGAGGACACCAGGGAGAAGGGGAACGAAAGCCTGGTATTGCGCCACACACACCTGTAATCCCAGCACTCTGGGAGGCTGAGGCAGGAGAATTGCAAGTTCTAGCCCAGCCTAAGCAATTTAGCAACTTAGTGAGACCCTGGCTCAAAATTTAAAAAAAATGGGCTGGAGATGTAGCTCAGTGTAAAGGCCCTGGGTTCAATCCCCATTATCACAAAGAAAAAAAGTGCCACAAGGACAGCTCTGGGGGTACCCTGGCACCCATGTGAGCCTGAGGTCCCCAGGACAAGAGGCCTCCGCTTCCTCCCCAGATGTCATGGAGCCGGACCTGTCCCCACCACATCCTGACAGCCCCCCGGAAGACCTGTGTCCAGGCCCTGGGACCCCACCTGGGACCCCCCCGCCCCCCGATGCCCCTCTGCCTGGGGAGGTGGCACGGTCCCAGCCTCTGCCCATCCCGGCAAGCAGGTGCCAGGGGGTGATGGGGTGAGGAGGCGGGGAGGGACTGGGGGGTTGGCGCTGGCTGACAGCCCCCTCTCCCCCCCAGGAGGCTTCCTGAGGAGGGGCGCCAGGCCACCTCACTGCCCTCCATCCCCAACCCCTTCCCTGAGCTCTGCAGCCCCCCCTCGCACCCCGCCATCCTCGGGGGAGCCTCCAGTGCCAGGGGGCTGCTACCTCGGGACGCCAGCCGCCCCCACGTGAGTTGCCCTGGGGAAGGGAAGGCAGGGGGAGTCCATCGGCGCCTGTGGGGTGCAGGCGGGAGCATGGTGGGTGGGGGTCTCCAGGGGCACAGCAAGGGGGTTGGTGGGAAGACCCCCCTTCGCCCTGACTCAGGTCACTTGCTGGTCCATTCCTGGGCACAGGTGGTGAAGGTGTACAGCGAGGATGGAGCCTGCCGCTCAGTGGAGGTGGCTGCGGGCGCCACAGTGCGCCACGTGTGTGAGATGCTGGTCCAGCGCACACAGGCCCTGAGTGACGAGAACTGGGGGCTGGTAGAGTGCCACCCCTACCTGGCCCTGGGTGAGCAGGGACACCGGGAGCCGTGGGAGGTGGCCCAGGTAGCGACCGGTTCACCGACGCCAACCCCTGCCCTGTGCCCCGACCCCAGAGCGGGGCCTGGAGGACCATGAGTCGGTGGTGGACGTGCAGGCGGCCTGGCCGGTGGGCGGAGACAGCCGCTTCGTCTTCCGGAAGAACTTCGCCAAGTATGAGCTGTTCAAGAGCTCCCCAGTGAGTGTGCAGGGCCTGGCACCAGGACACCCTGACCCGGTTCCTGAGCCCCGAGCCCTGAGCCCCGCTCCTGTCTCCCCAGCGCTCCCTCTTCCCAGAAAAGATGGTTTCCAGCTGCCTCGACGCGCACACCAGCATGTCCCACGAAGACCTCGTCCAGGTGAGGGCGTTCGCGGCACATTCCCAATGCCCAAGAAGTTGGGTGCTTCCCCTGACTGTGGAGAAGTCAAGTTCAGCCCAGAGCATGTTTCTTTCTTTCTTTCTTTCTTTTTTTTTTTTGTGCTGGGTATCGAACTCGGGACCTTGCTGACAGCTTTACCACTTGAGCTAAATCCCCAGCCCCAGAGCATCAGTTTCTTGCCTGTAAAATGGGGACAAGCAGTGCATGGTGGTGCACACCTATGGTCCCAGCACTTTGGAAGGCTGAGGCAGGAGGATCGCAAGTTCCAGCCCAGCCTGGGCAACTCAGCAACATAGAGAGACTCTGTGTCAAAATAAAAGATAAAATAAGGGCTCGGGGTGTAGCTCAGTGTGAAGGACCTCAGTTCAGTCCCCAGTACTGAAAAAAAGCAGGAGGGCATCAGAGCTTCTAGGGCGGCTCCTGCCAAAGGCCTGGTGTGGGGGCCAGGGATTTAGCTCAGTGATTCAAGTGCTTGCCTAGCAAGCACCAGGTCCCGAGTTTGATCTCCAGCACAAAAAAAAAAAAAAAAAAAAAAATCAAAGGCCTGGTGTGGGCAGGGAGCGGGTTGGCCCTCACCCTCCTACCTCTGCTCTGCTGCAGAACTTCCTGAATGCAGGCAGCTTCCCTGAGATCCAAGGCTTCCTGCAGCTTCGAGGCTCAGGCCGCAAGCTTTGGAAACGCTGCTTCTGCTTCCTGCGCCGGTCCGGCCTCTACATCTCCACCAAGGGCACCTCGAAGGTAAGGTCCTGAGGTGATGGTCTGGCCCTGGCATGCTCTGTCCCCAGTGGAACCCTGGACCTCACCGCCAGGCCAGCTGCCCCAGTCTACACACACACACACCCCACCCAGCTCTCCTGCCCTGGGTGGTGGCCATAGGAAAGACAGGTGATCTTGGTTCACTTCAAGTTGAGTCTCCTTGTTTGCTGTGTGACCTTGGGTACTTCCCTGTCCCTCTCTGGTCCTGAGAGCTCACCTGGCTTGGGGTCAGTCACAGGAGGGTAGGGTCTCTCTGGACCAGTCCTGCACACTTGTGCCCGCAGGACCCGAGGCACCTGCAGTACGTGGCAGACGTGAACGAGTCCAACGTGTATGTGGTGACACAGGGCCGCAAGCTATACGGGCTGCCCACGGACTTCGGCTTCTGTGTCAAGGTGAGGACCTGGGCCTGGCCCGGGCTGTAGGGAGAGGGGAGCAGGATCCCACCTGGGGCTTTGGGCTCCACCCAGTGCCAGGTGCTTCTCCCCGAGCACCATGCTGCTGGAGAATCCTGGTCTTGCCCCACCCTGTGGAGACTGGGAACCTGGGGAGAGACATTTGTCCCTGAGGTAGGTGTGGGAGCTGCCCTCTTCCTCTCCCGCCAGCCTAACAAGCTCCGAAATGGCCACAAGGGGCTTCGCATCTTCTGCAGCGAGGATGAACAGAGCCGCACCTGCTGGCTGGCCGCCTTCCGCCTCTTCAAGGTGAGGCCCCGGGGGTCTCACAAGGGTCGGCGCTGCCCAGGGCCCCAGCACGTGGTGTCACAGCGCTGCCCCTCGGAGTCTCTGGATGAGGAGGCCATCACAGACAGAACCCTGAGAGTCGCTGGTCCCAGCTTCAGGAAGCCCCAAGCAAAGGGCAGAGGCGGGCAGTCTTGCTCCTGGGGAGTACTGGTCTCAGGGGTGTCACAGCCTGGCTCTAGGTCCCCTTGACCTGGGTCCCCGTTCTTTCCCTGCCTCTAGTACGGCGTGCAGCTCTATAAGAATTACCAGCAGACTCAGTCTCGCTACCTGCGCCCGTCCTACTTGGGGTCCCCACCCTTGGTGAGTACCCGCAGGGTTGGGTGGGCACCCCAGCCCCAGGCCGCTGTTCTGATGCCTCTCTCCCACCTCACCCTTCTCCAGAGGAGCGTCTCGGATAACACCCTGGTGGCCATGGACTTTTCGGGGCATGCAGGGCGCGTCATTGAGAACCCTCGGGAGGCTCTGAGTGCCGCCCTGGAGGAGGCCCAGGCCTGGAGGGTGAGGAGCTGCACCCAACTGTGTGTCCCTGAATGGTTTTTGTGCATCGGGAGGGGAAATGGAGGGTGCCAGGGAGCAGCCCCACCCACGCCCTGACTTCCTATGCCCCTACCACTCTGCAGAGAAAGACAAACCACCGCCTCAGCTTGCCCACACCATGCTCAGGCACAAGCCTTAGTGCAGGTGGGTGACTACTACCCAGGGTCCCAGGGTGGTGGCTGCCTCAGTTTCCCTGAGTATTCCTGACGAGGATGGGGCCCCTCTCTCCTCTGAGTGACAGTCTGTCTGCTCCTCCACACCGCAGCCATCCACCGCACGCAGCCCTGGTTCCATGGACGCATTTCCCGTGAGGAGAGCCAGCGGCTCATTGGGCAGCAGGGCCTGGTGGACGGGTAAGAGGTCTCTGGCCACCGGACATGGTGGCTTCCGCATCTCTGCGGCCCTCTGATGTGGCCACCCTCAGCTGAGCTGTCTTTGGCAGCACCTCCAGCTGCTGCCGCTTCTGGCACCCGTGACCAGTGGTGCTATCCGTTCTGAGTGGACCAGCTCGGCCTGCTCTACTTGACAGAAATCAGGAATGGGCAAGAAATGCCGGGGGGTTTTGGTAGGATGTGTGCTGCCGTAGAAGGGGCAGTGAGGGACCGAACCTTGAAGGGTATGGGGGCAGTTGCTTTAGAGGAAAAGCAGCCGCCCCGTGCAGGCAGAGCGTCAGACTTTCTGTTTGGTCATGGAGACGGGAGGGCCCCCTCGAACACCCAGCTGAGAAGGGCTGAAGAACATAGTGTCAACCAGAGAGGCCACAGGCTGGGATCATCTAGGATAGGTCTGTGACCAAAGCCCGCTGTGGCCAAAGCAAATATGGCTGAGCAGCTGTGGGCACCTGATGTAGCTGGGTAGCTGTGAGGTGTCAGGCAGCTGCAGAAGAAGAAAAAAGTACCTCTGGAACCAGGTGTGGTGATGCATACCTATAATCCCAGCACTTGTGAGGCTGAGGCAGGAGGATCGTAGTGAGTTCAAGGCCAGCCTGAACTACATATCGAGACCCTGTCTCGAATAAACCAAATAAAGAAAAAGTACTTCTTGGGAGCGTGGGCCCCCTCCTGTCCCAGCGGCAGCCATGTGTCCTCTGTAATGCTGATCCCATCTCCTGGCAGCCTGTTCCTGGTCCGGGAGAGTCAGAGGAACCCACAAGGCTTCGTCCTGTCCTTGTGCCACCTGCAGAAGGTCAAGCACTATCTCATCCTGCCGGTGAGCAACCCCTCCCTCCCTGAGCAACCCCGATTCTTGCAGTGGGGATGAGGAGCCCCAGCAGCTGGTCCTCATCAGCTCCCAACAGGAAGTTCCCTGGCTCCCCACGGGTCTCCTCTTCGTGTCCCCTTGACCTTCACCCCTCCCCGGCCACTGTGCAGAGCGAGGATGAGGGCTGCCTGTACTTCAGCATGGATGATGGCCAGACGCGCTTCACGGACCTGCTGCAGCTCGTGGAGTTCCACCAGCTGAACCGCGGCATCCTGCCCTGCCTGCTGCGCCACTGCTGCACGCGCGTGGCACTCTGACAGCCACGCGGGCTGACTCAGACAGCGTCAGGCTCCCCGGACGCCCTGCAGCGAACTGGGGGTGCAGAAGGCAGCATGGGGTTAGGAATGACTGAGGGGCCCCCTGCTCATCTTCTTCTCTGCTCTTTAGCCTCCTGCCTGCAGAAAGCGCCCACCTCAAGGAAGGCCTGAGTGTCTCTGTCCCTTAAGGATCCCAGACCCCCACCCTGCACAGACTGAGAGCCCAGCGAGCTGCTGTTTTATACTTGTGATAATAAAGATTATTTTTTGATACACCCCTGAGTTCTGGCTGGCAAGACCTGGCTAGCTAGTGACAGAAAAGGGACCAGAGCCAGGTGTGGTGGCACACACCTATAATTGCAGCACTCAGGAGGCTGAGGCAGGAGGATCGCCATGAGTTTGATGACAGCCTGGACTACACACCAGAACCCTGTCTCTAAAAAAAAAAAAAAAAAAAAAAAGAAAAGGAGGGAGGGACAGGGAGTGAAGGGGTCGGGTGGGCCAAGGCCACATCCTGACTGGCCTGGGTCTTTTTTTGTGGCGCCAGGAGTGGAACGTAGGGTGTTGCATATGCTAGGGAAGTGCATGCCACTTCAGGGCAGTGGTTCTTGGCCAGTGAAGAGTTCCTGGTGCCCAGTGTGGAGTCTGGCATAAGCTGGGTCCCCAGCAGTTGCTCGTTAGATGAATGAATGGGCCAGGGACTGTCATTCAGGTGAGCTTCCCAGACAGAGCCTGGACCCACAGCGGTGACCCTGACGGGCCTGGGAACTAAAAATCTCAGCAGCACCTTGTCCCCAGCAAGTGCTGCGCTAGATGGAGGGACAGAGTCCCGACACCACCGAGGCCCAGATGGCGCAGCCCCTGACTTGCCCTGAGTCCCCGTGCGCCTCTGGCCAGCCCTCCTCCCCAGCCTCAGTGTGCTTTCTGTCCTTTGCACCCGCCAGCACCGGTTGCCAGTGGGTCTCCCTCTTCCCTCCCTCGGCAGCTGCTGCAGTTGTCCAGAATGCAAAGGGCAGCTTGGCAAGATCCCACCTCAAAATGAAAAGGGAAGAAGGGGCTGGTGGTGTAGCTCAGCGCTTCCAGGGTTCAATCCTCAGTTCTGATAATAAATAGAACCTGAATCCAGTGCTTTGGACCCAACTACTAGTTTATCTGAAATACAAGGAACAGCAGGGGTTGGGGATTTAGTTCAAGTGGTAGAACACTTGTCCAGCAAGTGTAAGGCCCCGAGTTTGATCCCCAGCACCGCACTGTCCCCCAACCCAGAAAAAAAAAAAAAAGGAATAGCAAAACATGAGAAATCACATGTGGAGTCACAATGACCAGAATCCGGACTGGGAAACTACACAGCAGATGACCCAGTTTCTTCTTCTTCGACAACAAAATTACAAGAAAAGCAAAGTTGGAGAATGTCTAAATTCCAAGAAATTTAGGCAAATGTCAACCCAGTGTGATGTGTGACCTTGTCTGATTCAAATCCAAACTCACTGTAAAATACAGTCATGAGTAACCGGGGAAAATTCAAACTCATGAGCTGTTTGATGATATTAAGGAATATGGTAACTTTTTGAGATGTGAGAATGATACTGTGGTTATGGTTTTTTCTTTTTTAAGCTTTTATGTTTAAGAGACTCATTCTGGTTGGGGATGGTGACGCATGCCTGCAATCCAGGAGGCTGAAGGAGGATGGCAAGTTTGAGCCCGGCCCGAGTGATTTAGTAAGAACCTTCTCAAAAAATACAAGACTCTGGGGATGCAGCTCAATGGCAAAGCCTTGGGTTCAATCCCCAGTACTGCAAAAACCACAAATGAGACTCATCCTGAAGTGTAACAGGTGATGTGACATGACGTTTCCTCCATGAACCACGGTTCAGGCCAGGGCCAGGAGCTAGCCAGGACTTCAGCCTGGCTCTGAGTGGCAGGCTGGACACCGCCATCCCGTCTGGTCGGCTCCCAGGCAGGTTTCAGGCCACACCAGGAGCGCTCACAGCCCCTTAGCAGGGTCCCCCCGCTGGCCAGGGCTGCCTCTGCTGTCAGGTCATCCCGGGGTGACCTTGACAGGTCCAGCCACTACCTGCAGCTGCAGCCACTGCGGCGAGCCCCAGGGCCAGGCTTGGTAGCCCTGGCAAGCACCTGTGTCCACAGCTCCCTGATGAATCCTGAGTTGGGGAGCTCGAGCCAGGCAGGGTGAAGCTACTGCAGCCTGGTGCAGCAAGGTGGCAGATTTTGTGTCTTTTTAGCAGACTTGAGGCAGGAACAAGGCGCCCTTCCACCTGTCACTTCTCCAACCTGTCCCCACTGCTGGGCTCTTTGGCATTGAACTGGCTGGTGCTGGCTGTGTGGCTGGCCATCACTGTCCAGGCCCACTTCCAAGGTGCAGTGCCGGGTTCCAGATGGGTGAGAGGAAGATGGGCCACCTCTTGAGCATGTCCAGGGGTTTAGGCTTCGCAGGAGACCCCAGTCTCCCACAGCCTTAGGCAGTGGGCAAGGGACAGGCTCCTTGCAGGTCAGTCAGCAAGTAGGGGTCTGTGGGAAACTGGTAGGCTTCCGTTTCACAAATGGGAAACTGAGGCTCCAAGAGAGATCCTGCGGTCACAGGAGAGTCAGGGACAGTGAGCTCAGGTGGGCAGGAGGTGGGATGTGTCCCTCCCTGCTCTGCTGTTGGCTCTCTGCCCACTAGGAGGGGCCCAGGCAGCTGGGAGTCCTTAGAGCAGTTGGCACTGGGCCCTGGTCCTGGGAGCCGGGCATCCAGGGCAAGTGCCTGAGGCTGCTGGTTTCTTGGAGGAGATGCAGCAGGTGAGTGTGTGGGGCGAAGGCACTCCTGGGCCAGCTCACGGAGGGACCCTGGGCAAGGTCCCCAGCTCTGACCGCAACGAGACCCCAGAGGCAGACAGCAGAAGGGACCGTGGAGGTCAAGGCAATGCGGGGATGATTTGCGGGGAAACTGAGGGAGACTGGGCGTTGAAGTCACTTCACCTGTATCCCCAAAGGGTAACAGTCGTGGAAATGGGCGCTGCGACCTTGGCGTTCGAGAGGAAGCTGTGTGAGGGACGGAGTGGGCTCCTGTGACCAGCCCTGTGCCCCGCTCCACCGGACGAGGGTTCCTAGGGAAGCAGGCATTACTGCGGGCACAACCCAAGTGTCCTGGAGGGCCCGGGGACTCCAGCCTCTCCAGCCCTGGCCCACCCGCCCCTTCCGCCCACCAGTCCCTATGCAGATTCCCATCTCACCCTTCTCCAAGCTGCAAGGGACGAGCTGGGTGAGGCGGGAGGCTGGGCACCGCGAGAGCTGCTCTAGACCCGCGAGGCTGCAACAGGAGGAAGGCGGCCCTGGGACCCGTCCCACAGCCCGGGCCGATGTGCAATGTGGTCTCCGCGCACCGCCGGCCCTTCTGCCCTCAAGAGCCAAGTGCTGGCGCCGACGGCTGACTTTGAACTCTCTGGCCTCGCATTTGAGGTTCTCCTGCCTCGGCTTCTGGAGTGCTGAGATTACAGGCGTGCGCCTCTGGACTCTGCCCAGCGAGGTCACGCATAGGGACCAACGGGAAGGAAGGGGCGGGGCGGTGGCGGGGTTGGCGGCCACGCGGCCGCCTGGCGCGCGCCCCGCCCCCTCCCCGGCGCCGAGCCGCCCAGCCGCGCGCTTGCAGCGACACCCAGCGGCCGGCGCGGAAAGCGCGGGGCGCGCGGTCCGCTTCCCGCGAGGTCCCCGGGGTGGCGCGCCGCGGGCGCCCCGGGATCGAGGCTCCGCGCCCGCCCGGGCGCCGGGAGACCCGGCCAGGTGCCGTGCGCGGAGGGCGCGCTGCGCTGCGACCCCGAGCAGTTCCGCTTGCGGGTCCGCCCCGGGGCGTCCGAGGGGACCTGGGTGGGGCGGCGCTCGGGACCCCGCTTCCTCCACCCCCGCCCCCGCGGGTCCCACCCGGCCCCTGCCGGCTGCGAGCCCGAGGGGCCCGGCGGCGTGGGCGGCGCGAGTGCGAAGCCGCAGGTCGGGGCCGCGGGGACGCCGCGCCGTTTCTCAGAAGGGCCCCCCGCGCCCCGCGCCCTGCCCCCGCAGCCCTGCGGCTCGGCTCGGCCCCGCCGTGCGGGCTCGCGCCGTCCGGACCACCCGCTCCAGCTCCGGGCCCAGGTCGGGGGCGGAGGCAGCGCCTCGTTTCTGGAGTTGGGGGAAGTCTGGAGCCGCCGGGGTCCGGGCCGGAAGGAACCTGGGACATCCTTGACCCCCGAGCCCCAGAGCGGAGAGCGGAGTGCTTGGGGGCACCCGGAGGTGGCAGGGAGGGGACGGGAACGAGTAGTCCACAGACTGCAGGAGGACATCCGTCCCGCTTCCGTCCAACGTGCACACGGGCGCGTACATACACTCGCTCCCCAGGACTCCGAGGGAGAGCGGGGGGTGCTGAGAATGTAATTCCAGCGGGGGTGACGTGGGGACTGAGCTGGTGGCAGGGGAGGAGGTGACACCTGCCCCCGGTTCCCATCCACGGCCACCCCCGGGGCTGCGGTTTGTGCGATTAGGACTCCCCGCCCGGGGCTGCGGCTGGGGGGCGAAGCGTTGGGAAAGGCTTACATCACCCACCGCCCTCCGACCTCGTTCTTTCCACTTCAGTGCTCTCTCCTGCGGAGTGTGTGAGTTATTCTAGGGGGCAGGAAGAGCTGTAATTTGAGGGGCAGGGAAGCAGCTGCCTCCCTCACAGGTCGGGACAGAGTTAAATACAAAACCGCAGCAAACTCAACACCGTGTCCTCCGGGGACTTTCCATGACACCCTCCCCTTCCCCTTGCCCCCAAGCCAGGGAGGCTCCCCAGAGACCTCCCACCCCAGGTGCACCGGCTTTTGGCTTCTATGCAAATGACCCTTCTGACCCAGGAATGCCACAGTCAGAGCTTCCGTTCCCGGCCCAGGGTGCCCCGCCCGGCCCCAGGCCGTTCCTGGCCTTCCTAGACCCCCACTTCGCTCTCCGCCTGACCCTGGTCTTGAGGGACGGGGGGACAAGCCAAGAAGCTCGGTCCTCACCCCCGCCAGCCCGCGGTGGCCGTAGCCTGCAGGTGGGGCGTGAAGGGGAGGAGGAGAAGGCACCGCCCTCTAAGCAACAGATCCGGATCTGAGAGTTAGGAAAGGAAGCTTTCCCGGGCTGGAGGGACGAGATCGCTCCCCTGCTGTCCGCTGGAGGGGATCCGTAGTCCTTTCCCCCTTTCTCCCCGGGCTCCTTTTTCCACGGGTGGGAAGGGGGTGGGGAGGCAGACCGCGTTTCATTCCCTTCAGCTTGGCAGCCAGCAGGGAGAGCCCACGTTTGGATTATTTAAGGTTAAAATGCAAAGGTGGGCGGCGCCGCTGACCCCCACGCCCTGCTGGGCCTCCGCAAGATGGAGACGGGGAGGGAGAAGGTGCCACAGCTGGCCTTGCCTACCCCGACTCCGAGGCAGGTGAGGGAAGGCACCTTCTCCGAGGGGAGGAGCTTCAGACGAGCTGGGCCGAAGGCGGGCCGTCTCTCAAGCTCTTCTGGAGCGTGGCCAAGGAGAGACGCCGGGCAAACAAGAGCAGCCGATCCTGTGCCAGGCCTGGGAGCTTCCCCCGACACTGCGGGCTTGGCCCCAACCAGCAACAGACTGACGTGGCCGGGTTTAAGGACTGCAGCTCGCAGGCACGCCGAGTGGGGAGCGATGTGCTCAGGCCCGGCCCGCCTTCCCCGCACCCCTCCTGAGAAAGGACAGTGGACCTGCAGCCCCCGCCATGGGGGCGACCAGCAGCGGACACAGGCTGGCTCAGCAAGGCCTCTGGGCAGATGCTTTCTTCCGGAGATGATTCCATTTATCTTGCTACTTGGATTTTAAGAAACAGCCAGAGGTGCTAATTTATGGAAGTGTTCCTGAGGCAGAAGGACACTCTTCCAGTTTCTGACAGCACGGACAACAACTGATAGGCATACACCAGCACTAATTTTAAACACATCAGGATTTTACATTTTTTCAGTGTAAAAGTCAAACACAGTGAAGAAACCTTGGGGCAGGAGGGGCTTGGTATCAGAAGGGCTGGCTTATTTATTTTTGGTGTTTTGAGGCAAGGTCTCACTATGTGTTCAGGCTAGTCTTGAACTTGCTACGTAGCCCAGGCTGGCCTGAAATTCTGGG